>JBBPCW010222516.1:0-15169 GCA_037974425.1 Phenacogrammus interruptus
ACACACACACACACACACACACACACACACACACACACACACACACAGGTGCCGTGTTGCAAAGGGTGTTTCAGGTGTGCTGTTGGAGGAACAAAGCCTGTTAAAGTGCTGCTCCCTAAGTTTTTGCCTTGAGATGAGAGAAGAAAAAGAGCCACACTTGGGATACACCCCCCACCACCACCACCACCACCCATATACACACACACACACACACACACACACACACACACACACACACACACACACACATAAATGCACACACATAATGCATACACATAGTTGTTCTACATCATACACTTTATTCAGAGGATAATGTATTATTTATTTGTCACAGTTCTTTTTAAAATGCCTGATAGTAAACAAATACTAAGATGAGTCCAGAAATTCATATATGCAAATAATGACACATATCCTTTTTACTGATATGGGTCATTTCCATTCTCTGTGAAAATGTTGTATATTGTACTATACTGTAGAGAGTATTGATAAGAAAACAGTTTTGCCCGTTTTCCCCTAATATCTGCCTGTGATAAGTCATTGTGCCTTGCAGTGGGCTGGCGTCCGCCCATGGTGATTCACTAGGCTCCAGGTACCCACGACCCTAGAGAATGAATGAATGAACGAATCATTAGTCAAGATTGTGCTAGCATTTTTCCTAAGTTGCAATATGCCTTTAAGGTCATAGACTCTGGCTTGTGGTTGTGACTGTGTAACGTCACCTGGGTTTTGATAGGTGTGCTTAGCTCATATATATCAAATATCTAATATATGTTAGGTGTGCTTAACTGATTTTTTGGCTTCTTTTTGGTTGCAGATAACTATTACGGCACGCCCAAACCCCCAGCAGAGCCCAGTGCTCTGCTGCTGAACCTTCCAGGCTCCACCCCCAACACAGACGGCAAACGCAGGCGCAACAAATCCGTCAGCAACATGGAGAAAGCTGGGATAGACCCTCCAGAGGAAGAGGAGGAAGAGAGGCCCGTCGTCAATGGCAACGGAGTCACAATCACACCAGGTGAGGAAAGAGAGAGAGAGAGAGTGTGAGTGAGGGAGGTAAAGAGAGAGATGGAAAGAAGATTTAATAGAGTGAAAGTGGTACTTATCTGTACACTGCAGCCTGTGAGAAGAAGTCTAACCCTCGTGTGTGTATGTGGGAGGGGGAGACTGTCAGTGATGTCAGGGACTTTATGTTTTAAAATAAAAATATCAGCTCCAAGGATAAAGTTTCAGAAATTGAACAGTATTTCTGTTTCACTGGTATATTATTATGTTTTAATATTATGTAGGTTTTTTAAGAACAAATGCAGTAACATATAATGTGTAGTCTATGACAGATTCGAAAATAATTAACTGAATAAAAATAAATTAAGAAAAACATAAAAGGCAACTCTCTAAACATAAATAGGTACATCTGAAGGGAACAGGGAATTTCAGCAGGGAGAAACAGACAGTTCAGAATTGTACTTAAACTGAGCTTTTGGCAAGATCTTGCACTGAAATGAACAATAGTGATATTATATGTGGACCAGACAGGAATAGTAAAGTGGGTGGGTATGATATTGATGGAAATGGTCCAGGGCGGCCCATGAAGCACATTCAGGGTGATTAAGTAAGTTTCTCTTTCACAAAACCATCCAAATGCAGCCATGGTTAGCTGGTTTCATGACTTCTGTGTGTAAAGTGACCATTTGTCATACATGAACAGAACATATTGTGAACAGTACTTTCTCTGCATTTAACCCATTCATGAAGTGAGGCAGCCAGGAATACAGCGCTCAGAGAGCAGTGTGTGGGGACGGTACCTTGTTCAAGGGTACCTCAGAGGTGTCACTAGCAGTCCTGGGATTTGAACCCATGACACAGGTCACCAGGTGCCCTCTGTTTTTGTAGATCGGAGACATTAGAAAATAAGGAAACGGTTCTCTGGTTGGATATGGCATTGTGTATTTTTATGTGAAAATCCAGCCAGTCGCCTTACTGGTAAGTCAGGAAACACCCACCCTTGTTGAAGAGGCATGTGCAGTAGCTGTGTTATTCAAACCAAATGCTACAAAGTGTTTATGCAGTGTTTATTAGATGCTATCAGTGACCTCAAATGTTTTTGAAATATCAATGTGGCTTTTGGTGTTGGTTTCACTGCTCAGAAAGGCAGAAGCTTTAGAGGCCAGGTGCCTTTCCAAGATAGCACAGAGTGCAAACTTTCCTACAAGAGAGAAATGACTATGTAAATATGGAGACATTACATTTATGCTGCCATCATTATAGCGTTCAGTGCATTACTTTATGCACTTATACGTATCATCCCACATAAAGCATTACTTTCATGTTTTCACTCATGATCATTGCCACAGATGTGAAATGTGAACACACATAAATCCCTTAATCCACATGTATCAGAAAGCTGGCACTAGACCCTCAAAGAGTTGTGTATGATCCTCAATCTGCTCCAAAGTGGATTAGATGTACAGCTGAGTTGCCATGATGCTGTTGCCCCATAAGGCAGAAAATTGAGGGTTGGATCAAAACCTGAAGTTAGATGACAAATCCTGCTTCATGGCATGGCTAAATGGCACCTGTGTAGTTTAGGAATGTGCTGACAGTACAACAGTACTGACAGTAAAAGTCCAAAATAATTCTGACCAACATGGGTCTCCACCCTGAAGAATTATCCAAATTGTTCTATTTACTTGACTGACTGAAAAACTCGATTCGGTGTTGGAGGGAGAGATGGAGTGCTGTGACAAGGTCAGTCCACTGTGAATTAAAATGTCCAGCTTAAGCGACTCCTTTTCCCTGCTGAGAATTTCAGGCCTGTTACCTGCTGCATCATGTAACCTAGCAACCATCTCCACACCGCGTCGCCACATGATAACCAGCATCTTTAAAGCAATAGCCTAGCAACCGGCTCAGCAGCATGTCTTCACATACTCCACATTCTTCCTCCTGGTTCTTTATCAAGGGATAGATGGTAAAAGAAAAGAAAGAAAGAAAGAATGAAAGCAAGAAAAACACAGGATGGAGTCATTGGAAAGAAAATTGGTCTTATATATGTGTTGTTAATTTATAATGATAGAGAAATAGCAGTCCAACTGAGTTCAGTTACATCTCTCTGTTTTTATCGCTCTCTCTTTTTCTCTTTAGATTTCTCTTTTATTTCCATGTCTCTCTTTTTTCTTGCTCTCTCTCTCTATATCTTTCTTAAGTAATTTCCTTCGGGATCAATATAATTTTCTGATTCAGATTCATTGTCTGGCTCTTGCTTTTGTTCTCTCATTCTCTTCATTTCTCTCTCTGTCTGTTCTCTGTTTCTCTTTTTGTTTTCTATCTATCTCTCCTCCCTCTCTGTCATGATTTCCATCCTTCCCTCACTCTCTCTCTCTCTCTCTCTCTCTCTCTCTCTCTCTCACACACACACACATATACACACACACTTTCTGTAGCCCTCCTTTGGGATCCGTAACCACCATGACTCAAACTAGGACACATCACTCACTCTCTCTACTCACTCACTATCTCAGTTACTCAGTCGCATGCTTTCTCCTCTCCTGCCCTTTTCCTCACGTCTATCACATTCTCTCTCAGTTTCAGTCTCTTTCTCTCTGCAGTCTTTCAGCCTGGCTCTCTAACTTCATCTTTCCCTCCCTCCCTCCTCTGTCCTTTGTCCTTTTTCCTTCTCTCTTTCTTCGTTTGTATCCATGTCCTCATCTTTACTCGTTTTTTCAAGATCCAGCTTCTATAATCCTCTTCTCCAATTCTCTCAGTAATTCTATCTCTCTTCTCCATCTCACTCTGTCTTATCCACTTTCTCTCTCCATCTCTCTCTCTCGCGCCACCCTCCCTCTCCACTGTCTCTATAGTCTATGTAAGAGTTGTGGTTATCGACCTGTTATAGCCGAGACAGGCCTGTGGTGTTTTGGAACCATTAGAAGTCAAGAGTTGTTATGTTTGTTTAAATGTAATTATGTAAGTACATATTTCTTTACATAGTGAGATTTTCCCCAAGTTTTCTCCCAATTCGAGGTTCACCCACTAGCCGGGACTTTCCCAACCATGTGACACCACCAACACTAGAAGGTTGAAGGCATAGACATTCTTCCTCTGGGTCACCTAAATCTGGAACGGGATCTAAATCAACATGGTCAGGCAGCTCAACATGCTTTAGAGGAGAATGCTAACTTTGCAATTGTATTATATCACCTGACAGACGGCTGGTTAGGTCCCCAAAGGAGGGCGATGTTTTTCCATCCTCTGATCAGGGATGGTTGTGGTATCACAGAAGATCCCCTCACATCAAAATAAAATAATAATCATAAATTATTAAAACCTCCTATCCTAAAAACACTAGTGTGGAATAGAAAATATATATAAACTTTCTTCCACATGTTTCAATGAGCTACTAGTGAGAAATGATGAAAATGAAACTATCGCATTCTTTGTTCACACATGCTTCTGTTAGTGAAGTGAAAGTGACCATTTGTCATACGTGAACACACCACAGCACACAGTGTGAACAGCACGAAATTCTTCCTCTGCATTTAACCCATTCACCAAGTAAAGCAGGGGGCAGCAGGAACACGGCGCCCGGGGAGCAGTGCGTGGGGACGGTACTTTGCTCAGGGTATCGAACCCGGACTTTCTGGTCGCAGGGCGAATGCCCTAACCACTAGGCCACCAACTGCCCCTGTTCTGTTAGCAACTTATGAAAATTTTTGTAATTATTTTCCCTGTAAAGCAAATGCAGTTGACCAGTTTAGAAACAGTTGGTGGCCAAAGTTAGTTTTGAACTGGAGTACAACGCTGTGCAACTGTTGGCCTCATGGTTAGGGAGCTGCCCCTGTGATCATAGGGTTGTGGGTTCGAATCCCAGTGGGGCCCTTTAGGTACCTTTGAGCAAAGTACTGTCCCCACACTGTTATTCCTTCACCCAATATACATTTTAACACTGAGTGTAAACAGGGCCTGAATGACACTATTGTCTATATACATGGACAGGAAGGACAATTTGGTTTCGTATAAATGTCCTACACCATATATCTCCAGTATAAAGAAGCAAACCTCAGACACCAAGACCTGCATATGGGACAAGCTATGTAAATGAAAATTTTTCACTAATCTGTTTTCACTCTGAAAATAAAACTGAGAGGCATATGTGAGATATTGCTGGCACAGTAGAAATTTATCTACAGTAAACAAAGCCTCTAATTTATTCTTGGAGCAAATAGTTGTCGAGCTGGCCAATTAATTGCTGTTGTTTATTAAAGTGTTGAATATTTCTGTTAAAGCAATGAAACATATATAAATTTGCTTGTATCATGATTAAGGTGGTAAATAATGGATTTGTTTCCGCTGTAGCTGTTTAATTGGAGTTTATTGCAGATGCTGGGAATCCCACCAGACCACCAGAGTTTTATTATGAGAATACAGGAGACACAAAGTCTGGAAAACAGGAGCTGTAAAATTTTCTGGTCCTAAAGCTCTGAAAAATGGTCTTGGTTACAAGCAAATTGGTCCTCTCTGTTAACCTCTTTTTCACAGTAGTCAAACCAAAAAAAATGCAATTTCTGTCTGTTTCAGAGGTGAATTGGATTTTCTTCTGCTCAGAAGAGCAAGCAAGTCACCATTTATTAGATTTATTGTGTCTAAATGCTGTTGTCTTTATTGTTA
Source organism: Phenacogrammus interruptus (assembly GCA_037974425.1). NCBI lineage: Eukaryota > Metazoa > Chordata > Actinopteri > Characiformes > Alestidae > Phenacogrammus > Phenacogrammus interruptus. The sequence continues at coordinate 5,665 of JBBPCW010222516.1, forward strand.
CAGTGGTACGCATTTTTATTTGTTATCAAGAAAGCTGCAGTTGTGCTGCATTTTATCTCAGTTGTCTGAGAAAAATGCTGTGAATTGTTTTCACTGCAGGTAGTACTTTCCCCTCCCCTTCCCCCCTTCATTGCACATTAGCAGCTAGCCCCAAGCTGGGATTACAGGAGAAAAATATTTAACTTGATTATATTAATTAAAAACACCTGAGCTGGTTTCTAGGGGGCTTGCACTAAGACTTAAACCTATAAGAACCTGACCCCTGTTGTTTAATTATGGATAAGACTCAAAGACAGTTCTTAACACAAATGTGAAATTCAGTTCATCGAAGGTGTTACATTTAAATTGTGATCTGAAGGAGTAATAGAGTAGATGTAATCCACCTTGAAAGGGGGTAGATGTAATCAACAGAGGGTTTAGTTGTAAGCGACCTTGCCAACTAATAAAGCCATGTAGATCAGGTATCATTTTGTCATCTAGAGTAACACTCAGTAGTGGAAATAGCGGAAAAAAGGGAAAAAGTTGAGTAAATAGTAATAATATATTTTTTTTTTTAAAGAGCCTTTCAAAACACTCAAGGACACTGTACACAACAAAATAATAAAAAGAACAAGCATAAAAGCAGACAATTTAAAGAATCTACATAAAGCAGGAGATTATGTTGAATAAGTTATTTTGAACAGGTGAGTTTTGAGCCTAGATTTAAAAAGAGAAAAAGAAGTGATGTTTCTTATGTCAGGAGGTATAGAATTCCAAAGCCGAGGAGCAGAGCAGCTGAAGGCCCTGCTCCCCATGGTGACAAGACGGAAGGAAGGGACCGAGAGAGAAAGAGAGGAGGAGGATCTGAGGCAGCGAGATGGAGTGGTGATCTGAACCAAATCAGACAAATACAAAGGGGAGAGGTGATGAATGGCCTTAAATGTAAACAGAAGAATTTTGAAATCGATGCGATGTTTAACCGGGAGCCAATGAAGCTGCTGAAGGATGGGAGTGATGTGGTGGATGGAAGGGGTCCTGGTTATAATACGAGCAGCACAGCTCTGAATAATAATAGCAATAATCACAAAACATTAAATACATTAATGATACATGATACAAGTATAGACGTAATTTGAAGGAGATTAGTCACTGCAAGGTAGTGGTCGGTGAGAGTGAAGCGAGACAGCACAGGATGGTGGTCTGTAGGATGAAACTAATGGTGAGGAAGATGAAGAGAATACACAGAGGACCAAGTGTTGGAAACTGAAAAAAGAAGTGTTGCGAGGTTTTCAGGGAAGAAGCTCTTGGTGGCCAGGCGGTGCTCCCTGATGATTGGACAGATACAGCTAATATGATTAGGGAGACGGTAAGAGGGTACTTGGTGTGTCATCTGGAAGGAGTAAAGTAGATAAGGAGACTTGGTGGTGGATCGAAAAAGTCCAGGAGCATATACAGAGAAAAAAATTAGTGGGACACTGAGGGGGCTGATGAAAGTGCACAGAAATACAGGGAGATGCAGTGTATGGTGAAGGTAGAGGTGGCAAAGTCCAAACAAAGGGCGTATGATGACTTGTATGCTAGGTTGGACAGTAAAGAGGGAGAGAAAGGTTTGTAGAGGTTGGTAAGGCAGAGAGATAGAGATAGAAAGGACTTGCTGCAGGTTAGGGTGATTAAGGATAGGGATGGAAATGTACTGACAGGTGCCAAGTGTGTGATGGGAAGATGGAAAGAGTACTTTGGAGAGATGATGAATGAGGAAAATGAGAGAGAATGTAGAGTAGAAGAGGTGACTGCTGTGGAGCAGGAAGTAGCTACGATTAGTAAGGATGAAGTGAGGAAGGTTTTGAAGAAGATGAAGAGGGGAAAGGCAGCTGGCCCTGATGACATACCTGTGGAGATATGGAAGTGTCTAGAAGAGGTGGCAGTAGAGTTTCTGACTAGGTTGTTCAACAAGATCTTGACCAGTGAGTAGATGCCTGATGAATGGAGGAAAAGTGTTCTGGTACCGATTTTTAAGAACAAGGGAGATGTACAAGGTTGTGGGCAACTACAGAGGAATAAAGCTAATGAGTCACACAATAAAGCTTTGGGAAAGAGTGGTGGAAGCTAGGCTTAGGTCAGAAGTGAGCATTTGTAAGCAGCAGTACAGTTTCATCCCAAGAAAGAGTACTACAAATGCTATTTTTGCTTTAAGAATGCTGACGGAGAAGTACAGAGAAGGTCAGAGGGAGCTGCTTTCTGTCGTTGTAGATTTAGCGAGAGCATATGACAGGGTGCTGAGAGAGGAGCTGTGGTATTGCATGAGGAGGTCTGGAGTGGCAGAGAAGTATGTTAGAGTGTGCAGCATGAGAGCTGTGAGACAGAAGTGTAGTGTGCTGTAGGAGTGACAGAGGAGTTCAAGGTGGAGGTGGGACTGCATCGAGGATCGGCTCTAAGCCCCTTCTTGTTTGCCTTGGAGATGGACAGGCTGACAGATGATGTTAGATAGGGGTCTCCATGGACTATGATGTTTGCAGATGACATTGTGATCTGCAGTGAGAGCAGGGCACAGGAGGAGGAAAGGCTAGAGAGGTGAGATATGTACTGGTAAAGAGAGGAATGAAGAGTAGTCACAGCAAGACAGAATACATGAGTGTAAATGAGAGGGGCACAAGTGGACCGGTGATGTTGCAGGGAGTAGAAGTTAAGAAGGTAGAGGGCTTTAAGTATGTAGGGTATACCGTCCAAAGCAACGGAGAGAGTGGAAAAGAGCTGAAGAAGCGTGCGCAGAAAAGTGTCAAGTGTGTTGTGTGATAGAAGGGTTTAGAGACGGTGCCAATGAGGCAAAGACAGAACAGGAGGCAGAACTGGTGCTGAGGTTGGCAGGAGGCTGAGAGGAAGACCAAAGATGAGGTTTATGGATGAAAGAGGACATGAAGTTAGATAGTGTGAGGGTACAGGATGCAGAAGACAGGACACGGAGGATGGAGACAGATGACTCGCTGTGGCCACCCCTGAAGGGAAAAGCTGAAAGAGAATGAAGAAGATAATTATTAAATATTATTATTATTATTATTATTATTATTATTATTATTATTCACTATTTAAATATTTAACTAAAAGCCTGGTATCTAAATGACGACATCCTGCTATTTCTTAGATAGTTTTATTTTAGTTATTAAGACAACAAAGAGACAGGACGTTTAAATCGCACAGTTGTGCAAATTATATATATAAAAAAAAAAAAAAAAGCTGCTACCAGTGGCCTTTATTCTGCATGTGGTAATAAACACTAGCCCAAAACAAACATCCAGACTTCACTACTAATAAACACATGAGGTATTCCTGCACAATGTGGTGATCTTCCTGGTCAAGCACACCTGCTTTTCTCTGTATATAAGGTGTGACATTATTATGTACTTGTTTGTCCAATGACACTGCACCTGTCTCTTTCACAGACTCCAGTGAACAGGAGGATAAGAGCACAGATGCTTCAAGTGATCTGCAGCCCATAGTCCCGGCCGAGACCCCCCAAGACGGCCCGAAAGAGGAGAATGAAGCACATAAGACACCACCCAAGTCCCCCCCTAAAGTGCTGGAGGGTGCTCCAGAGAAGATGCAGGATGAAGAACTGGGACCACTGCCTGATAACTGGGAAATGGCCTACACTGAGAAAGGAGAGGTCTACTTTATAGAGTGAGTGTTTAATCTGTTAGGAAACAGTGGGGTGTATTTGAGTGCACCACCCAAAAGTGCACCATCCTTGTAATGTATGAAGTATAACTAACACAATCCAGGCATCAACATATGCTACTGGGTGACAGTCTCTAACCACATACCAGCAGGGTGTTGCTACAAGAGAGGTGTTTCTAATAGAATGGCTGCTCCCATATTAGTGTCACAGGATGGTCTACCAAAAATATCTAGACAACATTGTTCCTGTGGTCAGACAGTGAATGGTGATGAAGTTGGTTGAGAACAGGCTGATACCTTGTGCAGATGAGCCACATTCTATAAGTGTATGACTTACTTAGTATTTACAATATATAGTTAATGATATACTACAATACAATACTACCGTATATAATGTATATATGTATTAATTAAGTACCATTAATTAACAATGTCACAGCAGTTGTGATTTATTTTTAAAATTCTATTCATTTTAAATGATCTAAATCAATTGTATTGCAAAACTACACTACACCTCTAAGGCCTTAAAATCGTCAAGCCTAATGAAAAGAAAGGAAAACTCATTATACTGAATTCATCTCTGTCAAGACAAGCGTTGTTGACTGGATGAGAAACAGCACTTTCCTGTTTCCCCAGAGATCCTTTTTTATCTCTTCATCACCATCCCAAAAAACACACTATGGCCACACACTTACAAAAGCAGTGACTGCTTTTAGCGAGGATTCATTTCAGGCACACATGAAATGGGCTTTATTTAGCTCTAAAGATAACTCTTAGAAGAGCAGAGTAATGGCTTTTACGCATGTAAATTCAGAGCAAAATTCAAACCAATTTTTGCACCAAAACTACATGCGTGGATGCTGAGCTTCCTACACAGTTTCTGGGGCAAATCAGATGCATTTCATTTGTGTATTATGAGGAGAATTGGGCATAATGGCACAGTTAATGGGCTGTGATCATGGAACATTTCAAATGTGCGTTTTTGGTTGAATCACATGGGAGGATTATGCAAAAATGGGTGGATATATTGGAATTGCAATTAATGACATAATGCAGTTTACTTTGAACATTTAGGTTTTAAATGTAATTGCCACCACGAGCATCCATTTGCAGTAGTGTCTCAATACCATGTTCTTGAGTGATTTTCTCAAACAAGGAGATATACTAACAGATCTGTACTGTCAAATGGTTATAATGTGTTAGTGTTACTAAGTCATCTGAAACAGAATTACAGCCCTTTGTTCATCCACACCTGTCACTGGACTTTCATTTTCATTATCTTTTATCCTGAGTTTTCTGTCTTCTCTATAATATTGCTGCACCTTCTAAACCCTGCACCTCAATTATGCAGTAGACAATCCTGTGTGGAATGTGTTTGATTAGATGCAGGCTTAGCAAATCGAACGTTAATTTCAGACGCATTGTCAGCTCACATTGCAATCAGTTCAAAGTGCTGTGCCTGAGCTTGCATGCCATACCATGGAATCAATGTTTGCGATGATATGACATCAATCTGGTTGCTGATGAGTATATAGAAAAATCTAATATAATAGTCATGTGCAAATTTCGGATAATTTGTAAGAAACTAATACAGATATTTAGATCATCCAGGATTGTGGATGTTTCTGGGATGGAGCTGCCGAATATTCTAAAATGACCCAGGAAACTATATAACATTTAATAATTAATTATAATAAAATTAGCACCTATAATTCTCCATATATCAAATGATGGACTAAAATCTCAAGGCACACAAACTGAAAAGTAAATTAATGCAAACTGGTAAATATATCATTTGTCATTTTACTGACTTCTTCTTCACAAAATCCAGAACATACTGAGCAAAACTGGTAAAAATATGTTTTGTTGGGTAGTTTGTAATACTTAAATATACATTGTAAACTTATAGATAGTTAGATACAGTTGCACATAAACTGGTTCAACCTGCATTACAGATTAAAGGCAAAAGTTTGCCTGTAAGGCAGATTTATAGGCAAAACTTTCAACTGTTTGCAATACAGTAATATGTGGATCAGGACTCGCAGATACAGTCACTCCACATTTTTTTACGCATTTTACTTTTAAATTATTAAGAAAAATGTAATTCTAAGAAAAAACTAATTTACGAAAACCGAAAGTGAGGAAACATTTGGCCGAAGACCGAAACCAAAACACAGAAAGAACTTATTATTTGTCAGGTCCGTGGGGGCTAGTCACCCTTGGACGTGAGCTTCCTCTTAGAAGTGACGACACTAGAGAGCAGGAATCCATGCTAAGTCGTGTTTATTCACAAAAACAAGAAATGAAACCTGGCGCTGTGGCCGCAAGAAAACAGAAAAAAACAGATACTGCTACACGAGGGAGAAACGAGGTGCTCTAAGACGCGCTCTACATAAGACAATGGACAGATAACTAGAACGAAACACAAACAGGACTTAAAAACACCAAGAAATCAGGAGACTAACACAAAACAGATGTAAACCCTAATCACCAGACACAAGAACAGAACACAGCTGAAACGGAAAAGCACATGACACATGAACACAAAACCACCTGACAAGACACATGACCAAACCATAACAGAACATGAGTCAAAATAAAAGTCCTAAACGTGAACAGAAAAACAGAGCAAAAACAGAACTACCAACAATCAACAGAAAAGCAGTGGCCCTAACAGCCACTGACCGTACCGTGACATTATTAAATTATTAAAAGAATAAATCTTAAAAACTATGAAAATATTTATTTAACATTCAAACAACGCACAATATAAAATAAAATTTGAAATAAAATATTTTACTAGGCCCCACTCATGAATAGCCTAAAAGCGAAATAGCTGAAATACAATTAAATATCTCATAAATATCTCCTTAAACAAATTCTCTCATAAAACAAGTGAATTCATGTGCATTTTAATATTACGAACGAAGTGCATGAACACAGTGCATTCAGAACAAGTGCTTTAAAACTGCTGGAAGATAAGCAACATTCTCTGTAGGCCTTTAACAAAATAGTGTATTACACAAAGACTGGCAGCCCATATATTAACTGGAATCACTGGAAAACTTACTTGCCTTTTCAAAAACACAGTTGTCATCTTGAGTGTTTCTCTTGATTTTCATTTTTTTAAACCCCAGTAGCTTTATTACTGAACTGTAAATTAAATTAAAATGTCTGCTTTAACCATCTCTCTAAAATAAGACTCGTAGCTGATGAACAGTAAATTACTGAACTGTAAAAATTATTGGTGACTTCATTTTACTGTACATTTACTCTACATTTTTATTACTAAAAATTAATTAATTTAAAGAAAATGTCTGTGCATGAATTACAGTACAGTCTATATGGGCTTACCTTAATATTTTTGTTAAAGGAAATGTATTAAACTGAGTTTAAAATGAAATTAAAATGTTTTGGTGGCATATTTGGGGCATATTTAGGGTTTACACTCTAAAAATAGGCATTTCTAGGATTTCTAGAAACACAGCAACGTGGTTTTTTATTATACCCCTTCATGACTAGCATCTTTAGTACTTTGTAGAACAGCATTTTGCTGTTATGAACTGCTGCAAACATGATGCATAGCCAGACACCAGCTTCTGGCAGCATTCCTGAAGAATCTTAACCCATTCCTCAGGGGCAACGGCCCCCAGCTCAGTAATATTCTCGGGTTGCTTGCTGCAAATCCTCTCGAGAGATCCCAAGATTTTCTATGGTCTTCAAGTGAGATGACTTTGACAGCCACTCTTGAATCTTCTGGGACTTTTTCTGAAATCGAGTCTTAGTGGACATTGAGGAATGCTTGGAATCATTGTCCTGCTGAAAGGTCCAGTGATGTCCAAGCCTCAGCATCCTCACAGATGGCATGATGTTTATTCATATGATTTCCTGATACTTGATTGAATCTATCTTGCTACCTCCAAATGCTGCTGGTTTTCAGTGCCAGAAGGAGCAAAGCAGCCCCAGAACATAACCAAGCTTACCACTGCAGTCAGGGTGTTCTTTTTAGCATCTGCCTCATTGTTCCTCCTTCAGACATATCGCTAATCCGTAGGCCTGAAAAGGTCCAGTTTTGTTACGTCGCTCCACTGAACAGTATTTTAAAGCTTTTTAGCCTATTGAAATTGCCGTTTCCTGTACTTTTGGGTCAGTAGTGAAGTATGTCTTGCAGTTCAGGCATGGAGACCTTTAGTAAAGTGCCTACTGCCAAGAAGTCTTGCTGCAGGTCTTTTGCAGTTATTTCAGGATTTTTTTTCCACCTGCCCCTTGGCAACTGTTGATAGTTTCGTCTTTCTGTCACGTCCAGGCAGTGTAGGCACTGTTCCTTTAACTTTGAACTTGCGATCTATGCTTCTGTAGATGTCTCTGAAAACATTCAGTGCCTTTGCTATGTTTGTGTCCTTTTCCTTGTTTGTTAAAGCGATGATCTCTTAAGCTTTTGGACAGTTCTCTTGACATATCTCCAACATGCCGTCAAACGTCACTGTGAACATACCCCTAGTCAGTCCATGTACTTGATATATTCTATCTCAGGTACAGTTGTTCCAACTAATGAGGCCCTTGATTAGTTGCATCAGTTGTGCTTAATACCAGATTTGCAAATGTGTGCTCTTATGAGGATCTCTGATTAGGGCGTTGTCTGTAGATAGGTAAGTGGATGGATGGATGGATGGATGGATGGATGGATGGATGGATGGATGGATGGATGGGCGGATGGGTGGATGGATGGAAGGATGGATGAACGAGTCATCAGGAATGAGGCAGACAGGCAGATCGAAAGAAGTACAAAATAATTGTTGAAAGTGATTTCATACTTCTGGGCATCTCCCCCTCAGTGCATTGAGACTATTTAAAGGCCTGTTTATCTGTCGTGTAGTTGTTCAGCGGTGAACCCTTTGAACCTTCTTTTCAGCCCTGCTGCTTTTGTGTCTCTGTATTTGTATATATTTATGTTTTGTTCATTTTTATTATTATATCATATATCTGTGCTCTGTGATAATAATAAACAAGCTACATATGAATACTAAATCAGGAGGTCTAGGAGTCTATATATAAATAGCAGCAAAAGAGCAGCAGTTCCATTTGTTTGCTGTGTCATAGGCAACCCATGAACTAGTCTTGTACTCTGGACACTGTCCTAACTGAAATGTGTGGTGTGGGCCCAGAAGATCTGAGTAAGATTTTTTTCATAAAAGTCTGTTTTCTGTAGGTGGCTTTGTGGGTTTTCCCAACTGTAGTAAAGATATTGAGATATTGAGCTCCTCCATGATTTAGAATAAATGAAGTTATTGCTTGTGCTGCTTTACGCTGAAGGCACTGAAAGATCAAACTTTTGAATCTATATAGAGCACCTTCATCATAGTTAACTTTTAATTAACTGTTAACTAAACAGTGTTTATGTTTAATCCAGAGGGGAAAGTATTGCAAAGTATATTATTGAACTAAGTATTCAATTCAAAAGATAAAAAAAATTATACCAATAGCCAGCCCTTTCATACATATGTGTATTTGTGTGTGTGTGTGCGTGCGTGTGTGTGTGCATGCGTGCGTGCGTGTGTACAGTTTGACACAATTTTGTTTGTCTGGAGAAGAAGGAGGGAGAACAAGCCATCATGACAACTTTATTAAATGCAGTCATTCTGTGTGTGTGTGTCTTTGTTTCAGTGTTTGTGTAAAAATAAAATATTTTTTTCTCAGAGAACACTCACGTTGTTGCTGTCATACAACACAAAGCAAAACCGCTATCAGCCCAGAGGGAGACCCACTTCAGTTACAGTTCAGAGACACACACACACACACACACACACACACACACACACACACACACACACACACACACACACACACACACACA
>JBBPCW010223676.1:4542-15142 GCA_037974425.1 Phenacogrammus interruptus
GATTTTTAAAAACCTTCACACAAGATTTTGGGAACCTGTATAAGCTTATGGGATCATATGTTCACTCTTATTATGGTATTATGGTTACCTTTAAATGACCTTAAAAGACTAAAAAACTACAACTATTTAACAACATCATGAAAAGGTAATGAAAAAAATGTCTTTAACATGGTCTCACACTGAACATATGTGCTATACATACATTTTAATTGTGAATTTAGTGTAACAAAAAAAACTTGTCAAAATAATAGGAAAAGATTTACTAAACCATGTTCTTATTTATATTCCATCTGGCATCTTGCTTTCCTGCAGTATAAGTAAGAGGTGACATACTTGCCAGATTCCCTTGTCTTTCCTCAAAATGTGTAAACCGGTAGTAAACCTGACTGGAATAATTTTACAGAGACGCCAATAATAGCATTATGTGGTTTATTTAAAACATACAGTGTGAATATACACAAGTGTAACACTTAAAAAATGATTTTAAATTTAAACCTGGAAAAAATGGATGAAGTCAAACAAGTTAAGTGAAAACTAAATATTCAAAATTCTACTTCTTGCACACTCTTTGGTAGGCACGAGGTGGCTGATCTCACTGTTGCTTGCCCTTTACTGCAGCCTTGAGCCTTGTATAGAGGCTCCCAAAGTTCTGCAAAGAAAGGAGTTTCATCTTGAGGTTAGAAAAACTTCAAAATAATGGCATATAAAAAAGTAATATGCACTTCAGTTTCTGATAGGAAGTGGTATATTAAGTAGAATTATACAACAAACCTGGATTGCATAGTACACTACTCCTAAGTAGCCTGCAATACAGCCTCCAAGGAACAGATCAAAAGCAGCAGGCTTCACCCTAAGCAAAATATGTAAAATAATGAGATATGCCTTTTGAGCTGTATTAGTTTACCAGGTGCTGTATTGGATTACCAAAATTACAAATGTAACAAGGGAATAGAATGAAATACACTGAATAGCATTTAAAATGACCAGTTTTTTATTATTCCATGAGATATATGAGAACAGGACAACTATTACTGAGAGAGATCTGGGTTCAGTTCAATTGCAGAAAACAATTGTGCTAGAACATTTAGAAGACAGCCAGTCATAGATATTGTTGGCAATAACTTAAATTTAATCCAGTACAAAAGGGTATTTTATATAGATATAGACTTCAAAAATCGAACCTGTACATCATCATTGGTTGCTTCATTTGATCAAAGAATGTAACGTCAGGATCCCTACACACACACAAAAAAAATCCAATCTATTAAAGGGAAATTCCACTTATTTTCTATATTCCTGCAAGATTAAATGATTAAGCAAACAAATACTTTGTCCAAAACTGGAGGCATACTTTAATACTTGATTTTGAATTTCTAAAGGATTCATTTACTATTTTCTGTATGATAGTTTGGTAATAGTTTTGGCATAAACATTTGGCCAAAAATGCACACACAGCTTTTGGATTGCAAATGCCTCCTAAGTACAGCAAAGACTCCAAAATCTGTGTGGTTTTCCACCAGAGCCCTTTTTCACATGCATGTGTAGAAGTGTGTGTATGTACTTGCGGTCCAGGCGGAAGGTGTGTCTGTAAACTTGCTGAAGGTAGCGTCTGAACTCCTGCTCCAAGCTATTGATGAGGAGCATGTGTTGTGGTTCTTTGTCCATTAGCTGAGCGGCTCGTGGGACAGACGTCAACATGGACATCAGTGCAAACAAACGACTATCCATGATATCCTTCAAAATGTAATGAAATGTAAGACCACACAGTAAAACCGAGCAACATATCTGCCAGGTGTGCTACAGTGTAACAGATTTATTTTATTGGCTTACCAAACTGCCCCTGAAGACTGGGATTTCCTTTGGATAACCCTACACCACAAAGCAAACAGAAAGAGTACCAACTGAGAAAGCAGCTTAAAGAGTGTGGAATAGACTAATGTGTCCTATAAGGAAATGTAATATATTATCAATCTTTTTTTTATTTCTGATGGTGCATTAAAATGTATTATAGAGGATGGGTAATTATTTCTGCTTAAATTAACAAAGCAAATCATTTTGCCAGTGGTGCTCAAATTTTGCAGTGACTGTATGGCTGAAAAAAGTGGACAATACTAAACCAATAACTGAGTCAAGAATTTTTACTTCTCTCTCACCTTGTCTGTCAGATTATACATGTACCGCACCAAGGACTCAGCAATAATGACTGCATTCCGCTTGATTTTTCTGATGTCCACTTGTGACCTGCATGGATGTATGGTAAATCAGTGCAAATTAACATTCTACAGAGTGAAGTTCATTCAGTGCCTCCAGACTAAACTCTCACATGGTGTCAAGGATGGAGCCCCTGCGCTCTGATCTGGGGTCTTCTAGGTGAGAGAGGGTAAATCCTGGGATGTGTCTCATGCCAAAGCGCTCATGTTCCCATGCTACTGTTGACTCCTGCAGGGAGGGGTGGCCAGTATGGCAAAATGATAAATGACACTCTTTTATGGGTGTATCATGGGTATTATCTTGAAAACTTTTTTTTAAGTTTTAAAAGAGCCTGTAAACTATATCCAATGTATAGTAACTGCATAGTAAGGAGTAAAGTAGATATCATCTTATATGTATTAATATAATTAAAAATGTTTCTCTAAAAAAGTATCCAACTTTGTAAGAATCTCAGTAATCACCAAAAAACATATATGTATTTATTAGTATTATCATATTCTTATTTGTGGTTATTTCATAGACTGTTTAGGCTTGCAATTTGCAAGCCTCAGAAAGAAATATATTACAAAAATGCAAAAACGATCATGATACCTGCAGGTTGATCTTCTTGTGCACTGTTCCAAATCTCACCCATGGAAACCTGGAAGAAATCACCTGCAGGGATGAAAGATGCATATGTGCTAGAGTAAGTCAGTGAAGGAAGCAGTTACTTACAAGATACAGAAGAATGCAGTCATGTATGGATTGGCCTGCCCTATATTAATTCTTACCTCTTCCAACTGCTGGATGAAACTATACTGAGGAGTGCCTGGTTTTGGCGGCCTAGACAAATGAAGGAAAAGCTCATCCCCAGAGCCAAGTGAGTCCAAACAGAGAACAAACGCCACGCTGTCATGTAGCAGGCTAGATTCTACATGGTAAAGAATCACAAATAGTGAAACAAATAGGAACATAAATTGAGCTCTACAATAGTGTTTCCTGTTACTTTTTGTTTTGGATACTCAAACACACCAAGGAGAGGGTTATTTTGATAACTTTCTTATCACAAATGAAAAGTTAGCTAAGTTCAGTTCTGCAGTGTCAGTCATGACTCAAATATATATATATTTATATATATATATATATATATAAAACATTACAACTCTTGACAATATAAAATTATTGCAATAGAAAGATCTGAGCACAAATCCTCTGTTTGAGTGTTTGCCTGACCAAGAACTCACTGCTAGACCATGAACACATACACTTTTTACTAACCTGCATGGTCCATATTTTCCTCGAGCCAGCGCTTGGTGCCAAGAAAATTGTATTTCCCACCACCAGTAAGCGAGAAAAGGAGGTGATACCTATGAACAACAGAGCCCAACAACTCAGCATCAAAATAAGTACAGGTGAAGGCACTGTATTTTATAAATACATGGGTATATAACATATACCTTTGCTAATAAGTTACCCTTTCAATTATCTTGTTTTTGTAATGTCATGCATACAATCATTTACATACATCCACCAAAATTGGCTTACTGCAGTTTTGTCATGATAAAGTTATAGGGAGTGTTTCAGTGTGGAGTGCTTTTTTGAATGAAGCACAATGTAGGGGAGATCAGAACACAATCAGAACAGATGTTATTTACATAAACAGATTAAGAAAAACTCATGTTTAATTCTAACAAGATAGATGTTTTCTTTAGCATTTTCTAATAAGATAATGGTTTATCATTTTCTGGTGATTGTATTTGTTGACCATATCAGAATCATATCAGAATTATATCAGACTCCCTTCAAACTAATGGTGAGGATGAAATGACCATGGGCCCACACTGAACTTAGGATCTGAATAAAATGCATTTGAACCACATAACAGATAAAAAACTGAATAAGGAGGGGAGTATTGCCTATTAATTGATTGGGAAAACAGGGATATATACATTTTAATTTTCATTATTTTTATATATAATGTCCATCACAGAGAACTTGTTATATATAGTTATTTAAATAATTTGATTCAAACAGAACATATTATGCACTAGATAACTCACGGAGCCTTATTGTGAGGATCACTGTAGAGCTGCTGAAAGAGACGAACCAGTTCCAGAAGAGTAGCGACTCCGCTGCCATTTGAGTCTGCTCCATATGCCAGCCACTGTCAAATAAACATGTTAACAGCCCAAAATAAAGAAAAGTTCACAGTGTATTATTTTTTTGAGGAAATTACTAAATTGCAGTATATTATACAATTTGCCAGCCTTAATTGTCTAATAGAAGAATCAGCTCCAGTCCATTAGTGCATTAGGAATTGTTCACATCTTACTTGACCAGATTCATTAAATGATACAGCTTAATGGTCTGGGAAGAAAAGAGGGATAAAGACAATAGCTAACTCAGCAAGAGCTATATATGGAGCAACAAAAATGCACTCAAGCTTCTCAGAAGGTCACCAATACCTATGGGCATTTAACATGGCCTTGATAGCAAAAATGAAATTGGAAGAAAATTGGTTGGATAGTCTAAGAAGCTGAGAAGATAAAGGGCTGGACAGTCTGACAAGAGTGCAAAGCAACAGCTTTCACATCTCACTCAGCAACAGAAGAAATAAAATCAGACTACTTTCCCCTCATAAGCACAGGAAGTCAAGAGCATTGGTGAGAAGTCAAAAACACAGATGACTTTGGTCATTCAAGGGCATAAAAGTTGTCTGAGTCCATAAAATTGCTTTGCTGTTTATTGGACGTCAAGTTTACCAGATTGTTACGACACCATTGCAGTTATACTAATCACAGATGAGGTGGATGATTAGAGAAAATTCATCTCTCTGAGTTATATTGTAAACTCATAGGCCCCAGAACCATTATAGCAGTTTTCAAAATCATTCGTTCGTCCCCCTGACAACGGTCGGGACTCTGCATGCACGCAACACATTAAAACTGCTTCTGACTCCCCTGGGTAAACTAATGCACCAATTTCTGTGTGTCTTTGTGTGTGTTTGTGCTTGTGTGTATACCGTTCAAAAAGTAAACTAACTCAGAGGAGTCCGTTTGGAACCACATAAACATTATCATTTTATTATGTTCATCAGAATTTAAATGCACTGCATATTCCACCAAAAACTTGTTTCACCCTCAAAACATTTTCCATTAATTGACATGCACTTACTGGTGCAAGGCCAAATGAGTCATAGTGGGCGGTGATTACAATTGTTGGTGGGTCCTCTCCAACTCCAGGAAGAACACCCTTGGAACAAAGCAATCAATCAGTGTGACAGACAGGTTTAATTACAGGTCCCACACCTGAAAGGGATGAAGTTGCCAGTTAAGGGTGTCAAGCTTACCTCTAATGTAATGATGGAATTGTCCGTGATGACCTTAATGGGGGAGTTGTTGCTAACCAGTATCTGGAAAGCAGTAGCTGTGACCATACTGCGAAGAACTGGAACAGTCACAAGAACAGAAAAGCTGGACACCAGGGTCCACAGAGTATACAAACTGGACATATGTACAGTAGAACCATCTGTTGCTGCAAAATTACATTGTATTACCATACAATATCTGGTCAGGGTAGTCCCTTCCCACTGATGGATGGGAAAGTGGGGCCTGATAACCGAACATTAAAATATAAATACACAAAAAATGCATTTCTCTTTTTTTCTGGCTTACCTCTAACCAGTATGGAGGCAGACTTGGCGGCTGCAGCCAGCTTTACCTCTGAATACATGCACTGAAGTTGCTCATCTTCAGAGACCACGTACACAGGCATGAGAGTCTCTTTCTTCAGAGCCTCTAACTCACTTACCATGAAACCCTGTAAAATAATTTTTTTTATCAGTAGCACTGGCAACAGAGAGATCTTTTGAAATTTATAATATGACTTTAGAAGCCTTAAAATTTGATTCCTCCTGAAACTGTCAGGATCCACATAAAACAACCCCTCAAGAAAAATACTAAAGCTGGATCAAGAAATAGTAATGGTAAATGAAAGTGCATCTGCCAGCACCTGTATAACATCTTCAGGTACAGTAGAGATGTTCTTGGGGAGCAGAATAAGTACTGCTGCTGCATTCTGCCTCTTGGCCTCTAGGTAGCGCTCTACTGTAAAGTCAGGCAGCTTCATAATCACACAGCGACGAGTCAGAGCTGAATCATCTGCTGAACGTGCTTCTGCCACAACAATGGCACCACGGCAGCCTGGGAATGAGACATCAGATTTTATGTTCTCACAGTTTTCACAGTAATCCATACACCAGACATGTAGATGAGTGGAGGAACCTATAGTGATTCTCAAGCAAAAGGTTTTGTGACGCAAAAGAAAAAGTAAATTTAAAAAATGCCTGTGCAGAAGCAAAGAAAAGTTGCAGGTTCAACTGAGTCTCAGTACTGAGTGGTCTGTAGAGCTGAAGTGATATTTAATGAGGGGCCGTTTAGGAAATATTTCACTTTTATTTTTAGGAAATATAAGTTTTCAGCCATCTATGCACGCTAATTCCTTCCTATAGCCCTGGGGCGTGACGTAGATTTGAGACGCCTTCCGGATATACTGAAATGTTTTCATGCACACCAACATGTGGAAAGCCTCACTATGCCATATGAATTTATTTTTGTTACATAATAATCTATTTCACATGCATCACGTAAGCATTTCATACGTGCATGAGTCAGTTTCACCTGTATTTGTATGAGCATTTCATATGTGTGTGTGAGTGTGAGAAAATACATTTCACATGTATTTGAATGAGCGTTTCATATGTGTGTGTGTGAGTCCTTTTCATCTGTATGTGCATAAGTGTTTCATATGTGTGTGTGCCTGTAAGACCATTTCACCTGTATCTGTATGAGTGTTTCATATATGTGTGTGTGAGTGTTCAGTAGAATGGATGCATGCGTGACAGTTTCATATGTGAATGTGTGTGTGTTTCAAATGTGTTTGTGTAACAAAATCTGAAATATTTCCTAAACGGCCCCTCATAATATTTCCTTTATATCCAACATCTACGAGCATTCTAAAGTTTGGTCTGCTTTTCTTAACCTACATTTAACACACCAAATTCAGATGATGAGGACTTCTGAATGCAATTATTAGATGGATCAGATGGGGTTCACAAGTGGCAGAGCCAAAAAAGGAACAACCCCATGCTCTAAATGACAACAGAATGTAATGATTTGCGAATCATAAAAATCCATATTGAAGTGGAAGTAGAGCAAAAATAACATTTCAAATGTGAGGAAAGAAAAAAGAAAAATGTATGAATATAAAAAATATATGAAACTGAATTTGATGCTAGTTTCCAAAAAGTTAGTATAATGCTTAAAAAAAACCCTATCATTTAGCATAATTAGGCAAATCAGCCAAATTCCGGGAACACGATTAGGTATAAAAAGAGCTTTCCAGAGAGGCAGAGGCTATCAGAAGTAAAAATAGTAATTGACTCCGTGAAAGACCATGCTGGCAAATAGTGCAACAATTTTCCTCAGTGTATTTCTGCAGTACATTTGTGAGGACAGGAATCAGTTTTGCACTCAGTTCCGCTTTAGTTCCTCTTTTATATTTTAATGATGTGTATTATATTTATAAATATGTGCATTTTACAGTTTCCCAGTTTCTCTGCCACTGATACATATAGGTTTTCTTTTAATGACTAAAGTGCATTTATTTATACATTCATGCAGCTAAAGCTTAAAAGTGTCCCATAGTTTCACCTAAATGTAATTTTATATTCTGTCAACAGCTCTAGAAACTTATCTGGTGTAATAATTATACACAACAAAAAACGTTCTCACATATTTAGATGTATAACAAAGAGCGATAAAGAGAGAGACAGACAGAGAATAAAAGTATGTGTATAATATATGCGCTTTGTTTAGAGGAACTCTGAGTTGGTTTTACCTCGTTTGTCCTGGTGCAAATTGTAATGCTGCATCCTGTAGGCAGTAAACTCGTATGAGGATGCAGCTGGAAGGGCAGATGCATTCAGCAAGTGTGCATTCAGCAGCAGTATGGCAACTGCTCTCAAAGTCATGCCGCAACCACACATTACTAGCTAATCTACAAAGAATGAAAAGAGTATATAAATGATATATACATTATAATTTGATTACAGTACCTTATCGAAACTTCAGATGTACAACAGAAAACTTCCAGCTTATTACTTTAGCAATGTCATTACTTTGAAACTACTGTGTAAGGCAAATTTATGTGGATGAAGAGGTGCAGTTGGAACCTGCCGATGGGTTGACTACAGCAGATGACTGAAGTTGCTTATGTCCGAGTAGTATAACCCTCAAAAGACAAGTTTCAAATCTTACCTCAATCATAGATTGACAATGCTTTTGGCAGCAAAAAGAAATCCCCTTCTCGCAGTGTGTTTTGTCCAGATACTGGTGTGTAGAAGGCAGCTTACAAAGACCTGTAGGTAAGCCTGCTGCACCATCTGCTCTAGGAGGGATGAAGTAGGACTAATCAGACCTGTCTACCAATCCATGGCCCCCTTGCCTCTCTGCTAGTAATTACAACTTCCTGGCTTATCAATGGCATAGAGGTTAATACCATGTATTCCTCAGAGCACTTCCAGACTTAACCGGACATATAACATGTAGTAATAACCTACACTGATAGGGTGTCATGAGTTTTTATAATACACTCATATTTCAAATTAGATTTTTTTTTTTTTCAATTTAAATAGAACATGGGTGGGATGTACACAAACACTGTTCTTACACTGGAAGATATTAGTAAATCATACTCAATTAAAAGCAAACATGTGGAGGGAAAATATAATGTGGGTTTTATTGCTGACTGGACGCAGAGTGTTTTTTCTGTGTGGAGTTTGATTGTTCTTGTTGTGACTGTATGGATTTCAGTTCAGTTCAATGTACTGGAGACTCTAGGTGTAAGAATTATGTTTTTGTCTCCTTCCCATGGATAGGGGATACCTACCTAGAGAGAGTGGTTTTGGACTCCTGACCACATTAGGTTATGGCAGCGTTTCTCAAACTTATTTGTCCTGGGGACCGGTCATGTCAGGCTTTGGGGCTGCAGGTCCCTGCATAAATGATCATCACCAAACCCCCCACACCCCACCCCGGGTTCACACTTGCGCATAAATAAATACACTATTGCCAAGTTACAGATATGTAGTAATTAGGCTCTTATAAAAACAATAATTGTTATTATTATTGTTGTTGTTGTTATTATTATTATTATTGTTATTATTATTAGTATTATTATGGGCTTATGCCTATAAGAAACCTAGAGAGAGACGAGACAGACAGACAGACAGAGAGTAAATCCGTGCTAAAATATCAAGGTGAAAATCATCATAGCTTGCTTAGTATAGACCCAGCTCCCAGCCCAACTTTGTGAATAGATTATCGATAAGAGTCTCACATTAACGCAGCATGTTAATGCCGGGACCGTGAAGTCTAGGGGGCGGGAAAGGGGCGCGCAGTAACAGAAGTGTTGAGAAGCGAGGCTCCGCGGACCGGCTGGAGCCCTTTCACGGACCGGCGCCAGTCCGCAGCCCATGGTTTGAGAAACGCTGGGTTATGGCATTGCCAGGGAGTGATCTTGCTTTCTCCCAGTGATAGGGGCCAGGGAGAAACAACATGATTCCAAACAAGAAATGTAAAGTTATCTTTGGTGGTCTCTGGTGTGTTGATGTGTGGTTCAGCAACTAATCAGTGATACTACTTATCACCCAATGCCTAGTTTATTTTGTCATGTTATGAATTGAGTTAACTGAGCATTTTCAGGGTTCTTACACCTTTTCTAACTTCAAATTCCAGCACTTTTCAAGCACTTTCAAGGTGCATTTTTATACTTTTTCAGCACCTAACAATGCGGTAAATTACGTTTATATATGCTATATGTACTTTTTAACATTTAAATGTCATTCGGCACATTATTTTCAGCTTGGCAATAAGACTGTCCCTCCACAAGTGATTCACAGTGATGCCAGAGACCGAGAACACAGGTGGGTGTAAGATAAGGTTGTTAGCTTACTCTTTTTCAGACTTAACGTTGGATAATTCAAATACACACACACCCCTGGCTGGCCTTAATGAGAACCCTTCACATCATTTGATTTGTGCAAGCACTGAAGAAAAATTTGATAATTTGATCAAATTGAACGTGTTCTTGGGTTAATATCACATTTTTTATTTTCTAAATTCAGGTCCATTTTCACATCATCTACAGTGGACATGCTGGAAAAATAAAATTAAAAATCTATTCAAAGAAATTTAAATTGTATGGTTTTTTTTAGACCCAAATAGAGGAGATTACACAGAAAAATAAATTGTAAGACACTTTTTTTCTTTGGCTCTCAGGTAAAGTGTAATTTTACACTATAATAACAGCACTTCCATTAACAAATAACTTACGAACAAATATATTAACT
>JBBPCW010224724.1:3563-15122 GCA_037974425.1 Phenacogrammus interruptus
GGGGGTTCCCCCCCCCACCCCCCCCCCCCCCCCCCCCCCACTACAGTATTAGATCTATTTAAATTAAGGAAAGGTTACACAAAGAGATCAGTCACTGCAGAGATTAAAAAGACATGTAAAAAGAAAAGCAAGACCATTAAAATTAGCATAAAACAAAGAAAGAATTAAAGTAGGATAAATTAAAATAAGTTTTAAAAAAGGTAAATTAAGTGATATAAAAAATACAGTGCAGAGGTCAAATGAAAGCAGCAGAAAAGCCATTTATGAAAAAGATAAACTGGTTTTACGAGAGTAGTCAGTCTTCTGATCAGTCCGGCTTCAGTACTTCCTCACAGCGTTTGCTCCTTGACCCTGATTAGAATTACTGCTAGGATCCAAACATTTCTATTTAGGGGCACGGGTGGTTTAATAATGATAATAAAAGCCCATTGCTGCGTTTTACGAGTGCATACGAGGCAAGAGCATTTATGTAATTTGGCTGCTCAACTTGTTGCGCTAAATACAGGGCACGCAAATAAATTAGGTTAGGAGGGAATCCAATGAGTCAGGATAATTGTTTTCCATAAACCACGCTCAATGTTCGAGTTTTGGGCTGTAATTAAGAACCGCTCAGCTTTAACGGCTCAGCTTCATTCCAAACCGTACATAATGGAGTCAAATATTATAGACAGCATCCACAAACAGAGAACGAACAGTCAGGAACTGAAGCGTCCCCCTGGCTTCAAAGGACCAAAACATTCTAATATTCATTATTCAGTGAAAATATGTTTTGTTTTGTTTTTTACCAAAGACACATTTTGTTTATACAACTCAATTTATATTACCATTTTTCACACACTGTTTTTGTTACTGCGCCTTTAAGACTGAATGACTATTAAAATGAGCTTTGTTCTGATTGGATGCCCTGTATTATGCAGTTTGAGACTTCTAATGTTGTCACGGCTGAGGCCAAGATGGCCACCGTGTTTTTGTTTACGTTCTGTCTTGTGCCATGTGTTCCTTTGTTTTGGTATTGTCACGTGTCTTGATTTGCCCACCTGTAACCTGTTTGTCACCCAGCTGCCTCTCGTCTTCCCGTGTATTTAAGAACCATGTTCATGTCTCGTCCTTTGTAGTTTCATTGTCCTCATGTCCTCATTTTCTGTTTGTGCCCCTGCCTGTCTGTTTATTAAAACCCCTCAAATGGATCCCTGCCTAGTCGCCTGCTCCTTTCCTCGAGGCAGTTCGCGGTCCAGGGTGTTTACACCTCCCCTGGACCGTGACAAATGTCAAGGGGGACTAAACCGCTGTAATAATAATAATAATAATAATAATAATAATAATACATTTTCTTTTTACACATTTTACACCTTACAGAGAAAAAAATACATAAAATAACAATTGATTAAAATAGCAAAACAATAAATAACACTGAATTGTTGATTTTTATTGTAGTGTGGCTGTGTGTATACATTCTTATGCAAAAGACACCCCCCCCCCCTTATTAATAATACATTTTGTTGATTTTGTAATTGAAAAGTTGTAAACACAGTCTCTCTAGGAAATGAGAAAAATATATAATATTTTCAGAAAACACTGATGCATAGTTACTATTTATGTCATAAACTGAACAAAAATAAACAATAAAAATATTATGTCACTGTGCAAAAGTTTGGGCAAAAAATCCAAAGTCTCAGATTCTTTCTACAAGGTTTCAGACCATAATCAGCTTGTTAGCTCTAATGCATTGCAATGGCAACAGCTGTCATTTGTAAATGCAGCTGGTGTCAATATCAAAGCTTTTCAAATACTGTGCACACACTTGTGGACACTCAACAACCATGGGTTCCTCTCAGCAGCTGTGTAAGACCCTGAAAAAGTTATTGATGCCCACAATACAGGAGAAGCTACAAAAAAATAACAAAGCATTGTCAGCTTGCAGTTTCCACAGTGAGAAATATAATTAAGAGATGGCAGTTCAAGGGAACCGTGGAGCTCATGATGAGATCTGGAAGACCAAGAAAACTCTCAGAGAGATGCTGGTCAGACAATCACCTCGTATGCTGGTCAGACAAATCATAACCCCCATCTGACTGCATAAAACCTGCAGGAAGTCTTAGCAAACTCAAGAGTGGTGGTGCACCGTTCCACAAGACCTCCATGGAAGAGTCAGCAGAAGAAAACCATACCTGATTCCCCATGATAAAATCCAACAGAACATCAACAGAAACCTGATGCGTTTTGAAAACAAGTGCTGTGGACTGATGAAGTTAAAATATAACTTTTTGGCCACAATCAGCAAAGGCATGTTAACATTGCATGGTTGGAGGGAAGAATGGATTCCACTAAATACCAGCACATTCTGGAAGCAAACATCACACCATCTGTAAAAATGCTGAAGCTGAAATGAGGATGGCTTCTACAACAGGACAATGATCCTAAACATACCTCGAAATCCACGATGGACAACCTGAAGGGACACAAGCTGAAGGTTTTAGGAATGGCCATCACAGTCCACTTAAACATCATTGAAAATCTGTGGGTAGATCTTAAAAGAGCTGTACATGCAAGATGACCAAAGAATATCACAGAATTAGAAGCCTTTTGCAAGTAAGAATGGGATTAAATCCCAAGAACAAGAACTATAAAAAGCATTTGCATGCTGTGAATCTGCCAGAGGAGGTGTTACTAAGTACTGATTATGTAGGGTGCCCAAACTTTTGCAGAGTGCCACAATAAAGTTTTTATGAAATAAAAAGTAACTATGCATCAATTTTTGCTGAAAATATTGTGTATGTTTTCCATTTCCTAGAGAGAAATGGAGAGTGATGGAGAGAAATGGAGAGTGTCTTAGAACCTTCTGAATTAAGACCTTAAATCTAAGATGAAGGGGTTTCACACTTAGGCCTTAAATCTCATTTTTGGAGTATTTTCAGGGTAAATTAAGGAAGGGTTCAGCACATTTGTGTTTCATAGTGCTAAGTATTTGCATGTTTGTATATCCATATGTATATAGGTTTCATTATAATTAATTCCCCTTTTTACCCTCATTGTTGATCAATATTTCATCTCACTGTTTGCTTAATGGTTACGGCTGGAATAACAATGAAGCTCTACTCGACTTGACTTGGTGAAACACAGATCTGCATCTTCAGAGTTTTGAGGCAAGGCCACGCCCACATGTAAAGTGACCAGAGGGACACCTGTACTTAATTAGGACCTCCTTTAAAAGCTATGCGGGCCTCGCTCCAATGTCTTTTGTGTTTTGCCACCAAATTGTAAAAAAAAAAAATGTAATCTTTTGAAAGACTTAATGCTTAAATATTCACATTTATATGAAAACAATTGTTGATTTTGTTGTTGTTGTTGTTGTTGTTCGAGTGCATTTTGGTGATTGTGGAATGCTGGAATTCTGGAAGACAAGTAACAGCCCTCACAAGGAATTAGATACACTTATTAGAACAGGCCAAGACGGAACCCTGCTCTGACACGCCACAAGAGGTAGTGATGGAGATATTAGTTATAAAAATACCAGGTAAATTTTCTCTCTCATTAGAGTCTGAAATCATGAAGGATAGAGAAATCATGTAAGGTAGCTCAAGTGTAGGTGAGTCTCTGGGATGTGTCTAAACATAGAATAATGTGTCTCTAAACTTCAGAGCCAGCTGAGGACAGCTGAAGAGGTCAGGGGTCAAACAGTATGAGCCTAACTAGAGAGCAGTGAGAAAGATCTTCTGTCAGAAAAGGCACCGTTTTAGCAGAAAATATTCAGAAACCTTCTATATAAGTTCAAGAGACAGGGAGCCTGTGTGCTAACATAGGGAGGCTAATTCAGAGGTATGTAACCATACATACCTCATGCTGAGAAAGCATTAACAGGTAAAGGTACTATTTAAGTAGGAGGAGACTTTAAAGCAGAAGGTGGAGTTTTGAATGTTTAATCAAGTGCTTGTATTAGCGAGAAGCCAAGAGTGGGTGTTACCTAAGAAAAAGTGGGAATGGTCTGGAAAAGTTTATAAATTACTGTAAAGGTGGGGTTCCCGCCTCAGAGTGAGCCGCCCCCTTGTTTCTCATTGACCATGAAAAGCTGAAATTAATAAAACAGTGGGGCCTCAACTGTCTGACTGCCTTTGATTAAAAATTGTCTACTACAGCAGCTGGTGGCCTAGTGCTTAGGATCTGAAGGTCATGGGTTTGAATTCCAAGACTGCTAGTGGCACTACTGAGGTTTCCTTGAGTAAGGTACCGTCCCCACACACTGCTCCCCGGACGCTGTGTTGTTGGTGGCTGGCCGCTGCTTTACTTGATGAGTGGGTTAAATGTGTTAAATCCACCGTGAAATACAATTTAATCAAAATACGTGCTGCGATCATGACTTAGGGCTTTTTTCATGCTAGGACAACGCGTCATTACCCTATCGCCAGTATCAGCCCTAACTGGTGATTGAGAGACAGCAGGAAAGAAATAATGATTCCTAACCTTAACCCAACCCTAACCTAAACCTTAACCTTAAATCTAACCGTAACAGTCAAGTTGTGAGTTCATGTTGGTTAAATACAGAGAAAGAATTCCGTCCTGTTCACACTGTGTGCTCTGGTGTGTTCATGTATGACAGAATTGTCATTTTACACTTTACATGTGATTTTTCCATGACAGAGGCCCTTTAAACACAGGCTCTTTAAACACAGTCGCTTGTCCAGTTGAACAAATTCAAGCAAACAGGTTCTAAAATGGGTCATAAGTTGAGGGTGACGTACGGCTCCTCGAAACAAAATCTTCCACTGATACAACACTCCTTATGACATAAGCATGAATGGGCGGGGCTTAACGTTGGATTTTGTGATGTCATCACCTCACTAGAAGAGCGAACGGCATGTTTTGAAGCTCTTTATGTTTCACCCAAAGCTCCTTTGATTCACGAAAGTAAGGAAAGGTCCGTTTTTTTGACCGAGGCCCTTGGCGGTGCTAACATGGGCCGGATCAGTCGAGAGTGATGTATGGCTCCTTGAAGCCGCTTTGCTGTGTAAATTAAAGCTCTTAATTGCCGCTGTATTGCTGGATGAAGATGAGTAATAGACAGCGGGCTTATCACTGGCAGCCGAGCGCGAACCAGTCTTGCGAACACAGCCAAGGCGCCCTCCCCTTAGACTCTCTTTTAACACGGACTCCACAACAGATACGCTCGTGCACAAGGCTGATAATGAGTGTTAGAATGATTATGCCATGGCACGTTGGCTCATCAGAATGTTGTTTAGGAGCCGAGAAATAAGAACAAACACGTTCTGGGGCCTCTGATTCGTCAGTGCTGGTTCGATGGCAGAAATTGCAACTTGCCGCGTGCTGGGTTTTCTAAAAAAGGTGCTACAGATGGAGCGAGAGTTTGGAAACAACTGCTGATTTTATTTAAAAGAATGTTTATAAATGTTAATGTATTCCAGTTTAATCAAAGATGTTTTTTGTACAATATTTCAATAACACTGTACTCTTATTCCAGCACAGTCTCTGTTGATAACAGCCCCTCGCATTGATCAGGATTTAATTATATACACACTCCTCATTTAACACCACGATTCAGTTCATCAGAACCATCTGAATAGAGAGAATCAGGTGGATCTGATTAGGGCTGCAGGATAATCACCAAGAGCAAAACAAATTAAGAACCTGCAGCTGCAGTCGAATCCTAGAGGAGACATTAAACTACACCCAGCCCGTTCTGGCACCCATCAACCACGCCCACTCAGGCATTCACCTAATAACCACGCCCACTCAGGCATTCACCTAATAACTACGCCCACTCAGGCATTCACATAATAACCATGCCCACTCAAGCATTCACCTAATAACCACGCCCACTCAGGCATTCACCTAATAACTACGCCCACTCAGGCATTCACCTAATAACCACGCCCACTCAGGCATTCACCTAATAACCATGCCCACTCAGGCATTCACATAATAACCATGCCCACTCAGGCAATCACATAGTAACCATGCCCACGCAAGCATTCACCTAATAACCACGCCCACTCAGGCAATCACATAGTAACCACGCCCACTCAAGCATTCACCTAATAACCACGTCCACTCAGGCAATCACATAGTAACCACGCCCACTCAGGCATTCACCTAATAACCACGCCCACTCAGGCATTCACCTAATAACCATGCCCACTCAGGCATTCACATAATAACCATGCCCACTCAGGCAATCACATAGTAACCATGCCCACGCAAGCATTCACCTAATAACCACGCCCACTCAGGCAATCACATAGTAACCACGCCCACTCAAGCATTCACCTAATAACCACGTCCACTCAGGCAATCACATAGTAACCACGCCCACTCAGGCATTCACCTAATAACCACGCCCACTCAGGCATTCACTTAATAACCATGCCCACTCAGGCATTCACATAACCACGCCCACTCAGACTTTCACATAACCACGCCCACTCAGGCATTCACATAATAACTATGCCCACTCAGGAAATCACATAGTAACCACGCCCACTCAGGCAATCACATAGTAACCATGCCCACTCAGGCATTCACCTAATAACCACGCCCATTCAGGCATTCACATAATAACCACGCCCACTCTGGCAATCACATAGTAACAATGCCCACTCAATCATTCACCTAATAACCACGCCCACTCAGGCATTCATCTAATAACCACGCCCACTCAGGCATTCACATAATAACCACTCCCACTCAGGCATTCACATAATAACCACGCCCACTCAGGCATTCACCTAATAACCATGCCCACTCAGACATTCACTTAAAAACCACACACACTCAGACGTTAACTAAATAACCACAGGCATTCATAACCACGCCCACTCACCAGCCACTCAAACATTCACCACATAACCACACCCACTCACCCAGCCTTCATACGGTTATCTAATAAAAAAGGTTCTACAGTCCTTACACTACAGCACTACAGTCAGTTTTGTCCAGATATAACAATTTTGCTTCCGACCAAAATGTACCATTGAAAAGGGAACAAACGTATTTAAATGTGAAATGAATTAAGAAAATTACATTTAAAAAACATTAAAAATTACAGACATTTGTTTTATTAAACTGAAATCACGAAGAAGGCCTGGAATGCCCCGAGGGTTTCTTTTTGCAAGGACTGAACTGGAGTCTTTAGAAAAGCATGGTGATTAAATTAGATGCAAAATGTTCCTTTTAATATAGATATAAAAATGGAAAAGACTTCATGTTTCAACTTTTCGTATTTATATGAAGGTGTTGTTGTTGTTGGATTCGAGTGCATTATGATGATTATGGAATACATCATTCTGGCAGACATGTAACATCCCTCACAAGGAATTAAGAAGCCCCAGATCTCCAGGTACACTTATACGAACAGGCCAAGGAGGAACTCTGCAGTGACACTGTCTCATGTGACAGGTTCTTGGGTCCATCTTCTGCTGCACCACCACTCATCCACCTGTCGGCCAGCTGACTGATGAACGACTCGTCCGCCAGCCTGACTGAGCGAGAGTGGATTATGAGTGAATGATGTCAACTTGGATTTCACACGATCAATTCCAGTTTTGTGAGGCATTGGATTAAATTGTGAGATATTTTTTACCATCTGGGAGTTGACAACGAGGCCGCTGGACGCAACACGGAGCCCCATGGTGGATCTTACAGTCCTGGGGAGTGGAAGTGATCTGGGACTTCATCTTCTTGCTGAACTGTTCTGAGCTTAGACTCAAGTTTCCATAAAGAGGCATCAGACACTGCTAGAACACTGTCTTTTTAAAAAGTACGTCCTTATTTGGAGGTTCTGTATCTCCAGGTCCAATATGGAGCTTCAGATGTCACAGGAAGTTTTGTTTTGGGATTGTACCTTGTGTAGAATTATAGATCTTAAAGTTTTACAATGTACAGTAATCTCTCGCTTTTCATTGGCGTTATGTTCCAAGATCACCCGCTTATAGTGAAAAACCGCACTGTTGTGTTTTGGTAAAAAATGCTGAAATATGCCTATTTTTATAGTGTAAACCCTAAATATAGAACATAACACTAGCTTAAAATTGTCTGGTTTTGTTGACAAGACCATTTGTTTAAGGTTTTAAATATTAGAAAAGAACAAAATAAATAGGATAAATAGCCCATTTATGATTTTAACAAATCTTTATTTAGAAGACTGCAAGATAAATTTGAGGATGTTTTTTTGGGTAAAATCTGGACTCTGGCTGACCTTCTTCTTTACTGCCGGGCAGGTAGTCGATATCACTGTGAACACAAGGACAGATCTTACAGCTAACCCTCTGACATATAAAGGAATTGATGTAAAAAATGGAAAATAGATGACCTTCCATGATCTGATGAAACATCTCAGGTTCTGCATCTGATCCTCACAGCCATCATAGACCCAGCATCGCTGGTGTGCAGTGGCTTCTGACACTGTATGCAGTTTCCTGGTTGTACTCAGAATGCAAGACAGCTACGTTCATTCACAAAGAAAACAAAAGCATTGATGTCCTTTGTTTTGTCCTGAAGACAAATCCGCAGAAAGTGGATTACCATGTGCACAAATAGTCGCTAATGCTAAACAGTTCGGAGGAAATTAAAGTTCTCTCTCATTTAATTATTGCCTTTCCCCCGCAAACCTCCTCCCAGATAAATGACTATTGTGCTAAACTGAAGAGTCAATGCATATGTTTATGCACATTTAAACTCAAGTACTGAGAGAGGAACACAAAAAGGCCTAATTAGGGTTTCTGCATCTCCGAGGCATCTTTATGGAGGACCTTTTAACCTTCCCAGGGTTACGATCTCACATTCGGCAGTTTAGCTATTTCAGAAAGGCTGAGTTCTAGTGATGTACTTTTATTTTGTCCAGAAGGGTGGCGCTGTGCTGTTTCAGTTAGGGCTCTGGTGCAATTGTATCTCTTTCAGAAGCTTTGAAATTCAGCCTTGGACTGAACCGGAGACTTTGGATGAATTCATAATGAGTCTAAAAGATCTCATGCTGTAAACACGTTGTTGTTGTTGTTGTTGTTATTGTTGTTGTTAGTCATCTGCCAACAATTACCTGAGATGTTGAGGCCTTCAACCAATCAGAGGCTGTGTTTTTGATTGGCTGTGAGTGTAGACCTCACTCACAGCCATGAGTGTAGGTTGTGCTGTGAGTGTAGGTTGTGCTGAGAATGCATCCCTGCTGTTTATAGGCCTATAATAGCAGGACAGCATCCCAAAGAAAATGCGTATGTAATAAATGTAATTAATAATGTGCTCAGACCATAGATAATCCAGATCCTGCTGTTTTCCTTTTAGTTCCTAATCCTGAGGTCCATTAATAACATTTGTATGGTTTATTTATTTCTAACCATTTTCTGGTCCCTCTTCATTCCTTAAACAGGCCATTTTTTCATTGTACCAGTATATGTAAATGAGCTCTGTTCTGATTGTGTCTCATTCAAAAATCAGACTAAACTGAAACACTTCTTACAACTTCAGCATGAAGAGGCAGAGCTAAACTGTTCTGGGCTGAATAGGTCTGCTTGTTTTTGTGACATCACAAAAGCAGCGAACTGTTTTTGCAGCTCATGGGGGTTTTCCACTGACTGGTACCAGCTTGGTTCGGTTCAGTTCAACTCTACTAAAGCTGAAGTTAAAGCTGTTTTTGCTTTTTCATCACCAAAATCTGGTTCCTGGAATTCTTGGTACCACCTTGGCCGAGGTTCCAAGGTTGCTGAACCGATACTAAACGATGATGTGTACCTATTGGAGGGTACTGATTGGTGGTCGCTAGGGTTATGCCAGTGTTGTTGGCTGAATGCTAGCATTAGCATTAGCTTCTTTAAGCCAATTGTCTGGTGCCAGTTGTCTCTGTTTTGTGTCAAACAACCACAAACCAAGAATAAGAAATAAAACTCCTCTGTAATGATGCCGGGTTGTTTACCTAATCTTAGAGCATTCCGCTCAGACTGCCGCTCAGAATGTTTGGTCGCTATAGCAACCAGTTGTAGTGGAAAACTGTAGGTCCAAAACCAAACTGAACAGAGTTGAAGCATCCGTACGTGTACTAGAGAGAACATTTAGACACTTTAACAGTGTTTATGTATGACATTACACTTATGCCAGTGAGGAAAATATTGTGGCGACCGGTGGAGGAAGGCGACACATACACTCAGAGAATTCCGTTTTGTAGCTTTTATTGGCACCACAGCAAACAGTCAACATACCCCCACAACCACGGGAGCAGCAGGCACGCTGCCCCCGTGCTGACTCATGCTCTCTCCCTTTCTTGCTCTCTTTCTGTCTACCTCTCACTCCCAGCTCCAACCCCGAACTGCTGCTAGGCACCGCCCCTCCCCTTTTATAGTCCAACCCAAAAACCCGGGAGTTGCTATGGCGATGAGCCACAGGTGTAGCTCATCGCCACTCCCACACATCACGCGCTGATCACGCGCCCCTCACACCCCCCCTGGCCCGAGCATGGACCCCCAGTGAACCCACAGTTAACCCTTCCCAGGCCAGATCGCCACAATATAAACATCTTCTATTCCTGTATGAATTTTTCAGGTTGTTTTATTTGAAATATATATCAAACAGAATCACTCAACTTTGCATTAAAGTAACTTTAAATCACAGCTGATAATTTCCTGTTTAATGCACAAGAAATCTGCTACATCATGGTTGTAATTACACACATTTGCCAAATCATTATAATATTTATATTCATAAACATAGCATATTGAAGAAAACACATTTTAAATGCACTGCACAACATATATTTGAATTATATATATATATATATATATTTGCATTGTTTTGTTATAATAAAAATATATTTTATTTTGACTTTCAGTAAACCCTCAGTCTAATGCAGATTTTTTCTGGGAACCGAACTGTATTACCGGCACCATTCCAACTGTGGCAGGTACACGCTGAAAAGTTGTTGACCGCCATAAAAAGAAGAAGAAGAAGCTGTTGCAGCATGTAGCATGAATGCTCCGTGTCTTGTCCTCGTATTTTAGTATTTTAAAACCGCCCCATCCCTCCAATTTTCAACAGTTATCTTGGTTTATTTAGTATTAGTAAGGTGTGCTCTGTCTAAACATGTGGGCAGAGAGATTTAGTTCAACCTTTCTTTTGTGTACGAGTCTATGCTGCTAATGCTAACTGCTAATGCTAATGTTTTTTAAGCAATAAAGTTTTCTGATTCTGATTATTTATTTACTTTTACATTTTCTTTAAGGACAATGCATTAAACTCAGTTTAAAATGAAATGAAAGTGTTCTGGGAGCAGATTTGGGGGCATATTTAGGGTTTACACTATATATTTTTTAACCAAAACACAACGGCATTGTTTTTCACTATACGCGGGTGCTCTTGGAATGTAAATCCCTCCGAAAAGCTGGGGATTACTGTATATATATTTTTTCCAAGATGGTACAAAAAATGTTATTTTTGCTCTGTTTACTTAATCTCACATAGAAAATCAACAAAGCAAGTAATTTCTCAGATGGTGTGTTTGTGTGTGTGTGTGTTTGTGTGTGTGTGTGTGTGTGTGTGTGTGTGTGTGTGTGTGTGTGTGTGTGTGTG
>JBBPCW010224826.1:0-15122 GCA_037974425.1 Phenacogrammus interruptus
TGTGTGTGTGTGTGTGTGTGTGTGTGTGTGTGTGTGTGTGTGTGTGTGTGTGTGTGTGTGTGTGTGTGTGTATTACCTCTGCATAAACACATCTTCAGCATCTTCAGTTGTAGCAGTGGTAGCAGCAGCATTGACAAACAATAATAATGCACCAAGACAGATTGCACATTGCTGACAGCAATACTTCATCCATGTGTTGCACCAGAAATGTTGCGCACAAGGGGAAATATTGCCTAAATGAGAATACAAGGTGGAGTTCAGAGACCATAAAATTAGTATCTGGAAGGTTAGTCCACATCTAGTATCCGTCTCATTAGGTTTCTATTCATTAGGGCTTTGTAAAACGTAGGCCTCCAAAGCCATGGCAATAGCTGTAATTACAAGTCTAAACCAACAGAGGGAACTATACTCTTAAAAATTAAGGGACCATCACAAGTTCTTTGTTTAGCACTTCATAATAGAGATATTTTACTTTTTTTTACTGTACTTTATAATAGAGGTATTTCTCACATTTTTTAGCCAGGGTACTCCTCCAGTGAAAGAACAGATCCATGGACCCCCACACTCCAGCTCTTCACTTGAATTATTAAGCATTAGATGCATGAAACAAACTGTACGTCTGTTTAAATAACAGTCAGTGATTGTTATCTAGTTAAAATAAGCAGAGGATTTTGTATCTTCTGTAACTTAGGTGTAGGTGATATGATATTGTATCATTATCACGATGACAATTGTTTTAGTGAGCTTTTCTGAATATTTTTGTATCATCTGTATTTAAAGAAAACTGGCTAACTGCAAGTTTCATTATAAAGAGAGCATAGTTAGTCCAGCTTAATTACATTTAGTCACTCTATACTGACTATATACTAACTTGTCAAATCTCAGAGAAAAGAAATACTGTGATACTGCATGCTGTGCAAAGAACTGAGATATTATATTTTTGACATCTTTTTAAATGTGCCCACCATATTAAAGTTGAAGATGAATCTAAAATGATTAAAAAGTATTTACAGCAACAAAATTAAGTTATATATACATATTTAACAATGTTTTCAACATCATAATTAAACAGCTCTCAAATGAAAATTACAACAAAGACATGGCATAGACCATAGGTCTTTGTGAATATAACTGGTTCAGTAGTAAACAAATATACTTTAGTTTTGCCACGACTGTACAGAGTATTGGCTCAGTTGAGAGTGATTGGCTCTTTATTTTGAATGTTAAACATCACATTACTCCTGTCAGCCCATGGCTAAACATCACAGCCCTCTTCGATATACACTGGAGCATGGGCACCAGAACTATTATATGATTAAAACATGCCCCCCCCCAAAACAAACACACACACTTTTTGTTTGACGGACAACAGCCGAGACTCTGCACATGCGCAACCACTTTGAAATTCACCCTCTGCATTTAACCTATTCACCAAGTGAAGCAGGGGGCAGCCAGGAACACAGCACCCGGGGAGCAGTGTGTGGGGACAGTACCTTGCTCAGGGTATCTCAGCGGTGCCTAGCGGCCTTGGGGATTGAACCTGGACTTTCTGATCACAGGGCGAATGCCTAACCACTAGGCCACCAGCTGCCCCCAAAGAGACTGTTGATTAAACATTATGCATCAAAAACTTTTTTACTAAAAGAATGTTCTCCCTGTGCAGAACTGCTCTGGTGGAGAGCCGTGTGTGGTGTTCAGCTGTAAAGCTGCAGGGCTACAGAGAGATGCCAGAGCGATTGTAAGAGTAGCAGCCCGGCTGTGGGTCAACACCTTCTTAGAGGTGAGGAGGGAACACTGCCAGTAAAGGAAATGTTTCAAATCTGTGCATTATTAAACCAGTACAAAATTTGTTCTACGTATATGGACAATTCTTTCTTGCTTCTCCCTTTCCAGAGGCCTTATGTGAACTATATCCTCCTGTCCAGCGCTTATTATGAGGTGGAGAGTGTACCTTCCAAGATCCAGCCAGAAGTCTTGCCTAGTGGACAGGCAGAGGTAAGCCCTCTACAGAACTGTCACCTGATTGTCTGCTTACTGCAGGAAAGTAATGCAGCTTTTGGTTAGAGAGTTGCCGCTGTGATTGGAAGATTGTGGGTTCGAATGCTGACAGTAGCACCACTGAGGCACCTTTGAGCAAGGTAACATCACATTTACGGCATTTAGCTGCTGTTCTTATTCAAAGCGACGTACATCAGTGCTCAAGTAGTCCACGTCTGTTCCTCAAACCTGTAAAGCTAAACTTAAATCAACTTCCGCTATTCAACCAAGTTACGGCAGGCTAAGTACACCTAAACAACACCTGTCAAAGAAAATTCAGATGTTTTTTTTTGTTTTTTGTGGGGGGGTGCTTGAAGATTACCCTTTAAAGTAATAATTTGGCGCACAATTTCTCACTAAGAGTAGCTTTAGTTGTTCAGTCAAAACATTGTGTCCAAATTTTGCTTCTAAAGATTGGCAGGCCAGTGTCATTAACAAATGACGCCAGCAGATACCCAACATGTTTCCATAAAAATACATTACCAAGAATTCTCTCAACCCGCTAAATGTATCTCCAGGTCCTCAGTTCTGTGGTGCAGATTTATCATTTACATTATTTATCAGACACTTTTATCCAAAGTGACTTCCATTCCCTAACTACAGGGGGCAGTCTCCCTGGGGCAACTTGGGGTTAAGGGTCTTGCTCAGGAACCCAGTGGTGGTGCTGAAGGTAGGATTCAAACCCATGACCTCTTGGTCTAGAGGCAAGTATCCCACCCACTACGCCCACCACCCGTTCATCATCGTTTGAGTGACAGTATGACTGTCTGACTGCTATAAACACGAACAGAATGTCACTGCTGCAGCCATTTCAAACAACGCCGGAGCTGGTGTTCACAAAACAGCATTAAAGAAGGCTAACCTGGGATCAGATTCAGCTGTGATGCATATTGTGACATAAACGGATTTTAAATCTCTTACCTTTGAGCTGGTTTGTGAAAACAGACCCTGTTGCCTAAAATAGTGGCACAGTATATCGTGGGGAGCATGGGAAAGAAAGACGACAGACGACTGGATCTTTCCAATCTCTCGAGTTTTATTTATCAGCTTTCAGCAAACCTGCAGCAGCAAACATTCCCCACGACCAGCCTCAGCGCTGGCTGCACCCTAACTCAACTGTTTGCCCGCGAAACCCCTCCTCAAACACTATTTTCCCGCCCAACGGCCCCAGTTCAAAACCCGCAAGGGCTTTTATTGTCCAGGTAAGTCCTACTATGCCACATCCACTGACTTCAGTGTTTGTTTATTAACAATGTTTGCTTTATAGTCCTAGTTCTGAACCTAAGAAGCGATTTTTGGACTTCAAACATGTCTTGACTGTTTGAGTTCAAGTAATATTGGAACACACATTTGACTTTTTGCTGAACTATTCCTTTAAATGCCTACAGTTACTTACAGGTCAGGGTTTTCTCCTGTAAGTCCAGGTAAAAATAATTAAGCTAGTTTGCACTCCATGTAATTACTGACTCGTATGCCTTAGCATGTGACTGCTTTAGTATTTATGGGTTAACCAATTATGAGATCAGTCCGGATAAATCAGTCTAAGCTATTATCTGTGATCTGTTGCAGACAAACACTAGTGTGGTTTGGAGGCCTCCAGATGGTCAGAAGGAACTGCCAGTGTGGTGGATTTTGGTATCAGTTATTGCTGGGCTTCTTCTCTTGGGTTTGCTGAGCTTCATCTTTTGGAAGGTACTTTTATGTTTTGAACACTAGATGGTATCATGCCATGCTTGTTGGCACATTGTAGGATCAGGGTCCAATATATGCCAATATATGATCAAGAATTCTTAGAAATGAAAGAGGTTATTCTCTTTGCAGGTTGGTTTCTTCAAGCGTAATCGTCCTCTGAATGATGTCGATGATGATGATGATGATGATGATGCCACACAGTCGCTAAATGAAGATCAGTCTCCAAATGCAGACGAGTCACCAGCAAACCAGGAAATAGACTGAACCTGTTTTACAGCACTCCAGGGCACTTTAAAACAAATACATGTTTGCCAGATATTTCAACAGATGATTAAGATCAGATTTTGTTTGCAATTTTCCATTAATATTAGTATTAAGTACAGTAAATACCACGTGTTTTATTACTGTTGTGTTATATGCCATTTTAAACCTGTCTATCACCAAGATGTTTTGTCTGTTTTAATTATACAATTATTTTAACTATTGGCCAGTGTAATAATAATAATACATTTTATTTTTTTGGTGGTATTCTAGCACGTTGATAGCTGTGTATATCTCAATAGCCTAGCATTTTTAACTAACCCTTGACAGTGAATTAAAATCCCTAACTGAGACAGTCAGAATGTGTATTATTTTGCATTATTTAATTCATATTATCAAAAACCTCATTTAATGTATACCTCATATAACAACTGTCTGCAATATCCTGCCATCTTCGCCAATCTGTTGTGGTTGAAGACGATTAGAATGATATTACTAATACAATTTCCTGGTAATTTGAGGAGTAAAGATATCAATATTTTGGCACAAACTCAAGCTATAATCTAGAAGATATGATTTTAAAGTGCAGTATGATGCAACACTAAGACCTTTAGGCTTCATTTTTCCCATTAATATGTGTCAGGTGAGAGTTATAGAATGAACTCTCTGGACACAGTTCCAAAACTAGCCACAGTTTCCTCCAAGTGGGTTTATGACTCAAAGGAGAGAAAACAATCCATGAATTTTCAGGTTTACACCATTATTTACACTTCACATGCTGGGATTGGGACAGTCAACACAGAGATAAGGATGTTTTCCAAGGCTTAACAGAGTTTAAAATGTTGGTGAGGGGGACTATGATGTACATTCAGATGTAGAGTGAAAGTCTTTTTTGTCTGCATTGTTGCGGTTATTTGATTGACATGGAAAATGTACTGATAGTATACGATAAAACTACATGGTTAAACTGAGTTAAAGGCTAAATGTTAAAATATTACATTTATTAACATTCATATTCAAATCAAACTGGGCCATGTCTACCTCTGATATGGAGGGTCTGTTTTAGGTGGAAGATGGTGTGGAGCTGGGCCAGTGATGGTCTGAGGCTTTGCCACATTTGGACCAAAAGCAAAATTGAGACCTGGATCTGTTCCTGATCCAGAAACATAAAAAAAATCAAGGCTGACCTGGGTCAACTCTGGCCTAAATTCACATCAGATGTACGAGATCTATCTGTGCCACTTTTGGCCTGCTGTGTAAAAATAAGCCAGGCCAAATCCATTTGCTAGATTTGTTAAAGGGCTGGAGACAGGACTAGTTTTGCTGTCAGGTTAGACTTATATTACCATCTCATCTTGCATTCCTTGCTGAGGCAAAACTGAAATGATTCACTTCTGACTGCAGTAAGACACACAATAGTGTAACGGCAATACAACAGAGTATCGCATCAACAGCTAAACCATACTTGTTAATGTTGTTAACAACGTTGGCATTATTGACTGGTCACACTTCTTGTTTCACATTTGGCTGTGCATGTAATTCACACATGCACCCACCTACACATTCAATGTGATGTGTTCATATAGCTTGCTCTTCTGTATTCAAACTCGCAGCTTTTTAAATGTCTTCATATAACCTTGCTCGAGGTCCCCAAAACACTACATCTGCATACAAAACTAAATTTGATTACTACTCTAAATGTACATAAACCATACGAACAAAAGTATTGGGTCACACCTCACAGCTAATGAATTCAGATGGCCCCTTATTTCCAGTGAAGGGCAATCGTAAAGATTTGGCATAACAAGATATTTTGGACAATGCCATGCTTCCATCTTTGTTGACAGTTTGGGTAAGAACCTTTTTTATTCTAGCATGACTGTACCCCAGTGCAGAGAACAAGCTCCATAAAGACAGGGCTGGATGAGTTTGGAACAGAAGAACTTGACTGACCCGTACAGAGCCCTGACCTCAACCCCATCCAACACCTTTGGATGAACTTGGAACGGAGTGTGCGAGTCAGGTCTTCTCTTCCAACATCATAAATGCTCTACTGAACGAATGGGCACCTATTCCAACAGAAGGTCTCCAGAATCTTGTGGAAAGCCTTTCACTTTTTTATTTTTATTATGTGGGCGGAGCATAGGTGGTCCAGTCCAGATCCTACAATTAAGGTGCACCACATCAA
Source organism: Phenacogrammus interruptus (assembly GCA_037974425.1). NCBI lineage: Eukaryota > Metazoa > Chordata > Actinopteri > Characiformes > Alestidae > Phenacogrammus > Phenacogrammus interruptus. The sequence continues at coordinate 6,179 of JBBPCW010224826.1, forward strand.
AATGCCTGTGAGTGGAAGTTCTGCTCAGATGGAGAATGGAGAGTGGATGAAGATGTGGACCAGGCTGCTCGTTCCTCCAGCAGAGGGCATGGCACGTCTCGGGAGCGCGCCGCGCAGCCCCCCGCCCTCCCTCCGCGAGCAGGACAATAGAGGCGCGAGGAGGAGCAGTGCGCTCGCGCTGGAAGGGAGTGGGCATCCAGGCGCGGAGATCTCAATGCCAGCCCGAGCGGAACCATGGCCCTAGGGCTGTTTCGGCACTCTCTGTAAGCCTGGCCGTGAGCATGGCGCCCCGCTGCCCCCCGCTCGTCCCCCTGCTCCTGCTCTGCTGGCTCCGGAGGACGCCGGCCGGATCCGCGCCTCAGCGCGGGACACTCGGTGAGTTTTTTGGGGGAAGAGGGAGGACACTTTAGTCTAACGAGGATTTCATTTCGAGGACCATCGCGGTCCTGTGCCATTATACGCAGTAAAGACCCGGAGAAATGGACCCGGGAGTTACGTAACGGAGGACAGGAGCCGGAGTGGACATCAGGGAGGCTGGTTTCAAAGTCGTTTGCAGTTTAGAAACAAAGGGGTCCTCGTACAGGACGTCCCTCTTGACTTCAGCATGCACTCCTCTGAGGATAACCTGAAGCTTATGGCTTAAGGGCAGGAACAGTTGTGTTTACTTCAGGCTTGCATGGAGTCTGTAGGGTCCCAGTAAGTTCAGCAGCCTCTTATAGTCATCTACACTTTTCACATCTTGCTGTGTATATACATCAAATATGCTCTTACTTACACATTTGCTGTGATGTGTTCATGTAGCCTTGCTGTGCTGTTGACAAACAAAAACAGCTGTGTTTACTTCAGGCTTACATGGAATCTGCAGGGTCCCATTGAGTTTGCCATCATGTTGACCAGCCTCTCGGACTCCTCCTTACACATTTTGCTTTGAATAGCCTATAATTCATACATGCAGCCACGCAGACATTAATTGGGATGTGTTCATGTAACCATACTCTGCAGTGATCAAACTCCCTGCCTCCTGCGGGATGAAAAGCACATCATTATTCCTGTATCCGTTTGAGATTTGGGACATACACAATACGGACAAAAGTATTGGGACGTATTGGGGAAAAGACTAACGATATTGCGTTCAGACTTTCAACTTTCACTCTTCTTGGAAGGCTTTCCACAAGATCGTTCTGCAGAGCATTTGTGAGGTCAGACAATGATGTTGGGCAAGAAGGCCTGACTCACAACCTCCATTCCAGTTCATCCCAAAAGTGTTGGATGGGGTTTAGGTGTGGATTAGTCAAGTTCTTCCAAACTCATCCAGCCATGTTTTTATGGAGCTTGCTTTGTGCACTAGGACACAATTATGCAGGAATAGAAAAGGGTCTTCCCCAAACTGTTGTAAGAATGGCATTGTCAAAATGTCTTGGTATGCTGGAGCATTCAGAATGATCTTCACTAGAAGTAAGCAGCCACCTGAATTCAATACTTTTGTTCATATAGTCCAGTGTCATCTCTGGGCCTGTACTTCACAGTTTGCTGGAGTTGTTTGTGCAAGAGGTCTTTTCTTCCAGGGGAACATTTGAAGAATATTAATGCGAGCTTTAAGCTTTCCTCCCTGCTTCTTCTGTTTTTTTCCCCTCCCTCTCTCACTCACTTTTTCTACGCCCATGGCCAGCGATACTCCTGCGTCTCATTTGCTTGCGGTTCCACTCGCCTCAAAGTAACCACGGGCTCTTCCTAAGCCCAGACCTCCAGCCGCAAACATTTTGGCCTGATCCTCCCAGCGCCTCCTCGGTTTTTAGGAACGGCATACATTTTATGCTGTGAACTTCTGACCGTCAGTTATTGTCTTGCATGTTTGTTATTTTTAATCCATTTTCTCTGACTCCTTTGCTTTTTGTTTCACTCTGAACTAAGCCCTAAGCCCATCAAAGACCCCCATTCTCCATTCTGCTCGGATATAGAGTTACCTTTGAAGTGCAAGGAGCTGCAAACTTGTAAAGCAGACTCGTAGGATGTTGGCAGTCTGTGACAGAGAAAGAAGGGAATTGACTGCTAAAAAGCTTTCACTGCTGTTCCACAGTTCACAGCCCAGCAGGGTTTGGTAGATGCTCTCTGGTACTGTGGGTCAGAATTGAGAGAAAGTCATACTTTGTCATAGCAGTCAACTTGTGAATGAATGGGAAGTGCATGAATCACTTTGGTAGCTGTGTCTTGCCAGTCGACTGCAATGCTCAGTTTAAAACAAGTTTATTTGAGGGAGTAGGGGAAGCTGTCAGCTCCTTTGCATTAAAATGATCAGATTCCACTTGATTGGGCCTGAGCGAAAATAAAGGCGTCGTAGTGTTAAATCAATTGCTTGGCAAAGTGGTTGTGCGCCTTTGTGCCCTCACTCCAAATGTTGTCAATCAGCTGTGACACATTTGGTATCTGAAGTTGGCTGAAGCTAATGTAGCTAATGCATGGTGCAAACTACCTAAAGGCGCCTTCAGACTGTGAGATTTCACTTATCATTTAAGTTCAATGCAAGCCACACTATGCAACACGGATCTAATAAAGCTGTATGCAACACCATGTTTAATACCTGCTGAATCATAGGCAGAAAAAAAAGATCTTAAAATTCTGACACTGTTTTGTCTCAGGCTACACCATATGGACAAAGTATTGGGATCCCTGACTCTTGTGCCAACAAGGATATTAATGACATTGCATTGAAATACATAAGCTTTAATATAGAGTTGTTTCCCCTGTTTGTGGTTTGTTGTGGTTTTCGAACTTGTTGCACATGCTGTTCTTTACAAACCTGGACACATAGCTTAAAACAGTAGCTGCCTTTATTATGTCAGTTTCTGTTACAGTGCTTGATCAAACTTGAAGCTGAACATAACTAGGCTACAACAGAGGTTAGGAATTGTAAAAAAAAAAAAATTTAAGGGCAAACTGATACACAGGTCTGTTGAAACTGGCTTTCAGAATGGAGATCTTATTGATTGATTTTGGAAATCCCAGTCCATAAAAGGACTAGATAAGAACCATGGGGCTTTGTTGTGTCAGCTCCCAGGAGCCTGACAGATGCATAGTTAGTCATGGGTACATGCCCCCTTGCCTGCAACGCTAATCATTTCATACATATTAATGGTTTGTTGTTGCAGTTAATTTACTGTGGAAGCAGCTACATGGATAAGGCCTGCTCAGTGAGTGATAATATTATTCAGTAGAATGGCTCATTAGTGTATTAGGACTAAAGCTGGCTCTTAATGAATTAATAGATTTTTTTCTCTGGCTCTGCAGTTAAAGGGTAACAATATCTTGTGCTAATGAATGTAAGGAACAGATCTCTTTTTGGGACCCCTCTAGCTGTGCAGTGATTGAGGGAGCTAATCAAAGGCCCTGCTAAAATCATATATTCAGTCTGAGGACCTGGCAGTTCTCTTGACTCTGTATTAAGTGTGATTTGAGGAATAGTGTAATGCATAACTCTGTTTTCCCAGTTCCACACTGAATGAAATCAAGTGGTGTTCAAAAGTGGACTGGGGTTGTGACCTTAGAAATAAACCTATTGGTCCCTCTGCTTAGTCAAAATTGTTATTGAACCCTCAGGCATTTTATAGATGAGCCTTGGATGGTTTCTAAGATGATGGCAGCAAACTGCCATAGTAGTGTTCTTTTATTTGGGGGGGGGGGAGGTATTTAATTGATTGATGGTATGCAGTTTCAGACCTCTCTGAAACCAATTTACCCCTTCACTTTATTCATTTTGCTCAAGGTCATTTTGTCCCTAATGGAGTCTGGTCTGTTAAATGAAATCTACCAGTCTTTGTGCTGACATCTGAGGTTCCTGTTTAGTACATGGTGAGATTGCCCTTGTAAGTGTGTCTCTTGCCCAAGTAAGACCTCTTAAACAAACACGGGTCTCCTGTTTCTTTGATGGGAGGTGAGCTGATTTAGATCCTGTTTTTCTCTTGAACCTGATTGTTTACATAATTGTTATTTTTCTTTTATAAGGTCAGCTGCAGTCATGCATGTGTCTGACTGAGCCTGCGATTGAATCAGTCACATGAGGTAAATGTGATGTCTGCCGTCCAGCATTATACAGGGCATGGTATTAAAACTCATAAGACCGTGATTAGATACACGCTCCTGTATTTCATTATACAGTTGATACAGTGCTGCATGAATAAAAGGCTTTGATGTTAGGTAAGTAGTGTCACAGCCTCAGATGGTTTGTGCTGACACTGCCTGGAGCATCTACCAAAGCATGAAATCTTTTTATTCTTGGGGTTTTGTTGCTGCATGGCGAGCACATGACCGTCCTAATCGAGCTGACACCCAGTGCAACCTCCCTGTGTCTGGACAAAAGCCTGTGGAAGGAGTGCTGGACTAAGGACTAATGCAAGCTGACTTCTGTGGATTTGCCTGTATCCATCAGTGCCTCTGGCCAGGTGAACTGTGTCACACAAAAAATAGCGTTTTATACTACAAAAGGCAGTTTTGTAGTTTGTCTTAAAATGTGTAAAAATCTTCTTCTATCTGTGCTTTCTTGAAAAGCCATATGCTGTTTAGTTGCGTCCCACCGCCTCACTTAACTATTAAACCAGCAGAACCCCCTTTATGACAGCCCCAGCACTCCATAATATATTGAGAAATAGTGGACCGAAATAAAAAATCTTTCCTTGAACCAAAAACTAATGATTGTTTTAATAATCGATTAACATACTTGCTAGTATTTACTTAAATAAGTTAGTGTTTTAGGACTAAGGCTGGTGCACAATATCTTAATCTTGTGCTAAGGAATATAAAGAAAAGACCTCTTTCTGAGACCCCTCTAGCTGTGCAGTGATTAAAAGGGCTAATCAAAGACCCTGCTAAAATGTGTTCAGACTGAAGGGCATGGCTCTTCTCCTGTCTCTGTATTAAGTGTGATTTAAGGAAAATCCGAATGATAATTCAGCATTTCCAGTTCCACGTTGAATGAAAGTCAAGTGGTGTTCAGAAGTGGACTGGGGATGTGACTTAAGAACTAAACCTCTTGGTCCCTTTGCTAAGTCAATATTGTGATTGAACCCCTAGGGATTCTATAGATTAGCATTTGATGGTTTCTTGGCAGTAGCCTCCTACTGTAGGGTTTTGAAGTTTGACATATAATGGGTGGGAATCGTCTTCTACCTGTACTCTCTTGAAAAGCCTTACACTGTTTAGTTGCGTTGCACAGCCACCTGCCTTGACTATTAGACTATCAGAGTCCCCTTAATGATGGCACCAACACTCTGTCAGATTTTGAGTGGTGGACCTTCTTGAAAAGTCTTAGCCAAAACCAAAAACTAATGATTGTTTAAATAATCGATTAGCATGCTGACTATTATGTAATTAAATGACTAATAATAACTATAGTGTACCACCATGCAGATGTCAAAAGTTCTCTTGTAACTATTTATTATTTACAATTAGATTTTTAAAAAATCTTTCAGAATGACTCCACAGAGCTCAAAACTTTGAGTTGGTGACAAATCAACACTCTAATTGCAGTGCTTTAATGGAAACAGTGAAACTTTTATGTTGGTCATTTTTAGTGGATTACATTTTGATGCATTCTTAATTTTGAGACAAGATCAGTCCTGTAGACTTGTATGTAGTCTACAGGACTGCTTTTATTCGGGATGCAATGTCTGCATTATAACATGCCTCTTTAATTGAACGCCTTTTGGTTTGCATTTGGGCCTTTGCTTTGGAGTTCCATTGAAATTAGATCACCCATGTCTACAGTGATCATTAAGAAACATGGTCTAAATTGGAGGAACCTTTCTTCTCTGGCCTTGGTGGTGAGTCAGGCAGCTCTATGTTGTTGGATGGTGGAAAGCAGAGGGAAGTCTGTTCCAAGCTTGTTAGCTCTGAATATGAGAACTGTTCTCTCCTAACTTACAGTCTAGTCAGCAGACTGAAACAGTGGTTTGGTATGTTTCGACTGTATGTGATTGCTGGCCAATTTCAGACCAATCTAACCTCAATTTAGGCTGGTTCATTGGTTTTTGACAGTTCTTTCTTCAAATGGTCTAAAGCAAACCAGTGTTCATGTTTGTTTTGGTATATTGAGGGTTTGTTACATGAGCTGGATAGTTCTAGGCTGACCGCTGTGTGAGCAATCCAGGCACAGTACGAGCAGGTTCAGTTGTAGGGAGTGTACGCTTGGCTTCCAGCCCAGCTCAACTCCCAATACTGCTGTTGAGGATGAGGAATTTCCCCACTGATAACCCCAGAACACTTGGAGGAGGAGTGGGCTTGACGCAGCCCTGCTGACTGTCCGTGTCTGTCTGCATGGTACACAGCTGACTGGGGAATTTACACTGACCTCTGAGTGACTGGGTACTTCACATTATTAAATCACGAGTGACAGTGTTATTTTTATAAATGGACTGTCATGAATGTTTGTACTGGGAGCCAGTGAATGATATACAATATATGGACACAAGAATTGGAATGACAGGGACTTTGACGTTGTATTTAAATACATAGAGTTCAATATGGAGTTGGTTCCCCCTTTTCCAGCTCTAGCATTTTCCACTCTTCTTGAAGGGCTTTCCACGATTTTGGAGCGTTTCTCTGGGAATTTGTGACCATTCATTCTGTATTACAAATTTAAGGTCAGGCACTGATGTTGGACGAGAAGGTCTGGCTCTCAGTCTCCATTCCAGTTCATTCCAAAGGTGTTGGATGGACTTGAGGTCAGGGCTCTGTGCAGGCAAGTCAAGTTCTTCTATACCTAACTCCTCCAACCATGGAGCTTGCTTTGTGCACTGGGGTGCAGTCATGCTGGAATAGAAAAGGACCTTTTCACCAAAGTGTGTCCACAAAATTGGAAGCATGGTGATGTCTTAAATGTCTTGGTCTGGTGAAGCATTAAGATTAAACTTTACTGGAAATAAGAGGCTTAGCCCAAACCCTGAAAAACATGTGTGTCCCAATACTTTTGTCCATGTAATATATGAGGAGTGTGGTTTCACACTTGTGGTTTCCCAGCTTGAATTTTGATGGAGCCTGTCAGCATTAGTCATGCATAAAACATCAGTAAAGGCCACTTAGCAGCTGTTATGGTCTTATGGTCTAAATTACTAATTTGTCAATTTCACGCACCTGAGGTTGCAGTGGACATCAGGTGCAAGGCTGCACAATTTAGCATAAAGTCAAATCAGGCACAGAGTCCCGTCTGAATCTCTGGATTCCCTTGTGTCTCCAAAATTATATGGGTGAAGAATAAAAAAAGAATGAGTGAGATTTTATTCTGAAGTAACTTTGGACCATTATAACCCCCCCCCCCACCATTTGTATACCAATTGTAAAGTGTCCAAATTGGCCCTTTAGCTATCTTGCTTCCCTGCTATTGATACTTACTGAATATAGACAGTTTGGAAGAGATCAAATAAACAAACATTACTCACTGAAGCCCTTTAAAGCTGTTTGCAAGCATCATATAAACATTCCCAGTGGCTCTCTAAAGGCCTCACAACACTGGCCAGAAGTTAGAACTTTTGTATTGTTCTCTAAAACTCACTCTGCAAAGTGTTTTAATATACTTCTTTCTTAGCTCAACCAACAAAATAAAAATGCTTCTAATTTTATTTATTGCAGCACGAACACAGGATTGTAAGAGCTAACAACTGTGGTAAAGAATTGTAGTATAAATACTTATTGCTCTTTGAGTATACAGCAGATTTAAAAGCAAACATTTTCAGTGGCAAAAGTGGAGAATAATTTTATTATACATTATTTGTATTGTTTGTTATAGTATTTGAATAGGGCTGTTAGTGCTGGTCATGATCTGACACAGTATATAATTCTGAGGTGAACTTGGATCAGACTGGTCCTTTTTAAAAGTGTCTTTTTGGCTTTGATTTAGAATGGGCCTGGTTAGTTTTGCATCATTGCTTATCTTATTGAAATATGGTGTAAAGCTGGTTACTGTGATCAGCAGCCACTTATTTGAATCAACAAGGGGGTCTGAATAATTTCTATAGAAATACTGCTTAAATAATTCACTTTTAGCAATCAGGTAGTCGGCTTTCAGTGTCAATTTTGGGAGCTTTTACTACACGATTGTTTACACATTACAATAAACAAAGACCAGTTAGGTGGCAATATGGGTAATCTACTTGAAAAGTGAAGAAAATGAAAAACAAATATCTCAATCTTTCTGCTTAAAGTGATAAAATTCTGCTGGATAGATCACTATAACATCTGTAAATACATTTGATTTTTACTGCCTTAAAACTACTTTTGTAAGTACTTCTCAAATCTATTCGGTGAAAAGCTCAGGAAGAGTGAACATTCAGTGGGAAAATTTATCACAGCTTTTGTTTGAGTCTCCAGGTCCCATCGGCAGCCTGTGCAGATGTTTCAGAACCCCTCAGGTCCCAGCAGGCTCGTCAGACAGGGCTGATTCAAGCCACCGCTGGGATCGATTTCCTCCCAGAGGAAATGTAAACTCTTTTATGAGCAAAAGAAGTCTTTCCACTTACCAGGCCCAAATTTTCACTTTCTTAATGAACGCTTAAAGCAAGTGTGTGATACTCTGTGTTAGATCATCATTAGAACGGGCACAAATCTGAAGTCCTGGACCATGGAACTCCTGTTGGTGTTTGTGAACCAGCTAATATAAAACAGTAAACGCTGAAGTGGTGTTTCGGATGTTTTAGTATCCTCTCCTAAATGCCAGCTACTGGAATGCACTCAGATGTTTGCTTTGAGCTTCCTGAAACATTAGGCTGGGTTTTCTCAGCCCCACTCCTCAATATCCTCTGGCAGGATGTGTTTTCAACGCTGTTTCCTCCTTGAGGTTCCTTGATATCTAATAATATTCTAATATTATTTTTTAGAGGTCGACCGATATTGAATTTTACCGATACCGATAGCTAGGTTGGTCCGTACTTGCCGATAACCGATAAATTAACCGATAGTT
>JBBPCW010225038.1:0-15120 GCA_037974425.1 Phenacogrammus interruptus
GTGTGTGTGTGTGTGTGTGTGTGTGTGTGTGTGTGTGTGTGTGTGTGTGTGTGTGTGTGTGTGTGTGTGTGAGGGTAACTGCTGGGTCATGCCGATATGGAGGTCTCGATCCTCCTGGAGATTAAGTGTCAGCCCGTTATCTCTGATCTATTGTCTTTTTTGGGGCTCATGAATTGGGAGAGGTGTGTGTGGTAATCCAGAACGGGAGAGGGGAGGAGAGGGAAGCATGCGTGTGGCCGTTCCAATGGATCAACTAATTTGATCCTACAAATGAAAGTATTTGAACCTAAATTGTATGATTTATCAGTGTAAATAACAAGGAATTAAAAATGTATATTTTCATGGGTTCATTGGATACATGGAGTATATTATTGTTATATTTAATTAGTTGAATATAACTCTGAAAAACCTCCAGACCCTTGAGAAATTTCATTCCATATGCATAAACAACCTCAAAACGTCTGAAATATGTAACTGATGAACTGAATTTTATTTCCACGCACAAACACAAACCACTATCTGACATCCTTAAGATCACACCTATGTCAAAATTGTGTCATTAATTTGCTCCATTGGAGTCCAGTATGCCATCATACTCCTCTACTGAAAATGAAAAATATTATATAAAATTGCTCACTTGGACAAAAATGGAGAAATGACATAATTTGGTAGAAACAACTAAAAACGACATTTCTGAAGCATTGAGCTTAGAATGAAAGCATTTGAACCCAAATTGTATGATTTAACAGTGTAAATAACAAGGAATTAAAAATGTCGTTTTCATGGGTTTCAATTGGCCAAAAGTGGCCACAAAGAAGTCAAGTGTTACAATTGGATATATGGAGTATAATATTGATATATTTAGTGAGTTGAAGTTAAAAATGAAAAGATCTGAAAAAGCTCCAGACCCTTGAGGAATTTCATTCCATTTGCATTAACACAGATAACATGGTAAAAATAAAAGCTAGTGACCTGGACCCCAGGAGGGCAAGAAGGCTCGGGCATTGCACTTTAGGCTTTTAACCTCATTTGTACAGGTGAAGCAGATTTCACCAGTCCTACAGCATGACGTGACCACAGTTCTTCATGAAGTTGTTTGATCATCTGCTGCTTCAGGGAGTCATTTTTTACCAGCTCTGCACTCATCTGTTTTCACACGTCTGGGCATGGGCGGTGCCTGTGTTTCCCCTGTGTGTGTGTGTGTGTGTGTGTGTGTGTGTGTGTGTGTGCAAGTGTTTTCCTTTTTTACTCTTGGTTGTTTTGGGTCTGGCAGCACCAGGGCAGCACACAGGTTGGACCGGCGCCATGGTAACGAGCTGGCAGGGCGGGGCTTGGGGCCTTTTCCAGGATGAGCGACACCATGCTCTGGGCACGCACATTCCTTGGACGTTCTTGGGGGAAAGTTTGGACAAAGAGGACTTTCTCGAGTGACCGTGGAGCTGCAGCCTCAGCGCGTTGGGGGTACGTATGAGTGGACCCAGAGTTCGAGTCCAGTGGCTGACCGTGGTGAGGTAGTTGGGTGCGGTTTGGAAGACTCTCTCTGTCTGTTTGCCTTTCAGAAACCCTGGTGTGGGGAGAGTGATGGCGAGCCAGGGCAGAGATGGAAGAAACAGTATAGAGGGAAATCGGAAACCCCTTGGGGCAGTGAAACAGACCGAGAGACAGAGACCTTCAGCACGCCCCAGGCGGCTCAAAGGGAAGTAGCTCAGTATAACAGGAGTGCATGTAGGCCAGTTGTTGGCCAAGGTGGGTAGAGATTGGGCTGAGGTCTCTGTGCTCTATATTAGCAGGTTGTGGACCACCCTGGAGGAGAGGAGGATGCTGAGGCGAGTCATAGGGAGTTGGACAACTGGTGGGTTGGTCGTGCCGAGGAGCTGGCGTAAGGACAGACGATTGGAGACAGGCAGAAACGCATCACAAGGGACTGTGTGTCACATGTGGGACTATGGGGCAGCAGGTAGCCTAGTGGTTAGGGCATTCGCCCTGCCACCAGAAAGTCCAGGTTCGATTCCCAAGACTGCTAGGCACCTCTGAGACACCCTGAGCAAGGTACCATCCCACACTCTGCTCCCCGGGCGCATCTGAGAGGGTGATGACTGGAGGGCAGCTTTCACAAATCCCACCGGCCACCACGAAACCCTGGTTAAAGTTCAACCCAGCAGCAATAAAGGGTAAAGGACCACGAGTTGTTGGCCATCAAGTGGGCTTTAGAGCCTGTTCTGCCACCTCACCTCATCCTGTCTCCTCTCCGGTGAGAGTTAGATCAAGTCCACCAGGGGCAGACCTTGGAGCCCCTTCCGGCAGGCACCATGCCTGGATTTCTCTTTGTACCCACTGGGCTGTGCTCCAATCTCTCCCAGTTCCTCATCTTCCCTGGTCACACATCGTGCTGGGCATTGTCACCGGTCTGCCGGACTCAGAAGGGAAGGACACCATCCTTACAACTGTCAATTGTTTCTCCAGGGCCATGCACCTAGTGGCTCTTACCAGACTCCCCACAGCCCAAACCACAGCTGAACTGGTATAAGTGCATGTAGTCTGATTGTCAGATTGTGTGGGTTCCCCGAGGATATTGTCTCGGACAGAGGGGGTCAATTTATAGCCAAGTTCTGGGAGGCCCACTGTCTCTCTTCCATTAGTCTCTCTACCAGCTACCATACACAGACTAATGGTCAGACGGATCAACAGTGCTCCTGGGCCCACTGTCTCATTTGGGCTGAGCTGTCCCACAACCTCCTCACCTCATCTGTCACCAGGCTCAGTCCATTTGAGGTTTCCAACAGTTTCCAACTACAGTTTCCAAGAACCAGAGGTTGATTTATCATCTGCTCGAAAGTAGTACCACTGGTGTCTGTGGCTCTGGCAGCAAGCCCGTATTGCCATCCAGTGAGCCAACACACACTACTCCACCCAACAACACCCACCAGGACGATTGTTCCATGTCAGTGAAAGGGTTTGGCTCTCCACCCACAACCTTCAGCGCCGCACTGCATCCAGGAACCTGACGCCCTGATTCATCGGACCGTTCAAGATCACCCACAGAATTAACCCTGTCACCTTGTGGCTCCAGCTGCCAGCCTCTCTTCGGGTCCACCCTGTGTCTCCCAGTATAAACACATCTTCTTTTTTCCTCTCTCCCCAGGAACCTGCTCCTCCTCTCCCTAGGATTATTGACAGTGGTCCCGCCTACACTTGTGATGCGATAGCATCCAGTATCTGGTCGACTAGGAGGGCTATGGTCTGGAGGAACAGTTTTGGGTTCCTGATCGGTTCATCCTGGACCCATCTTTGGGGGGGGGCACACCAGTTACATGGTCCCAGGTGGGGTCATCATGGGTTATATAAACAGGAAGAAGTTCAGAGTCCCCTCAGACACTCAGAGTCCCTATGTCAACTCGAACCCAGCTCAAATCTACTGGTACAGTGAGTCTTTATATACTTGCTGAGTGTGTGTGAGAACGTTGGTGGAGTGTTCTTAGATGAAGTCGCGTGGTTTACTGACTTGCTCATGTGTATCCGCGATTAGGTTTTTCCGCTACGCTACACTGGGTTTCAGGTATTTTCTTGTCTTTTCTCCGTGACAATACTTAATGCAATTATGTGTTCCCTGGTGTTATTCAGAGACAAGTGAGATGAGTTACACCATGTTTCCCCCATGAAATTTCCTTGTAAGGATAATTGATATTGTGTCATATATGTGTTTTTCTCAGTAGGATATATCATGATAATTATCATTATTATTTTATCACCCAGCCCCTACTTGACAAGGTGATTAATGTGTCCAGCAGGAAAGATTGATTAAGAAGTTATATATGAAGTTCTTAAGCATTGCGATGAGAAAGAGAGAGAGAAAGAGAGAGAGCTGTGACTGCTGGCAAACTGCTAGAACTGCAGACCTCATGCATTCTTATTCCTGCCTCTTGTTTCCCACCAAATCTCTGAGTGAATTACAAACTTCAGGAAAGAAAAGCTGTTCTGCATCCATGCATAAATGGCACCAGATTACACGTTGGCTTACTGTCTTCCTCAGCAAGGCTCCTTTGAAGATGCAAAAGGATATTACGTGGGGGTTGGGGGTGGGGAGCAGAGTCAGATTTAAAAGGCTGCCAATGTGTAACCAATTAATTTGTTACATACTTTCGCTTCTTTCTTTTAGCAGCAGATATATTTGAAATTGATTGTTGTCCAACAACAGTCAACCAGTTCTTTCAACCTTTGTTTCTCCACAGTGACTGACAAAAAAAAGAGGCCAATAATAACATAAGATGTGATTTGTAACATAGCTGTGATTTGTTAAATGATTCATGAAACTGTGGATCTACTAGTCAGGCTGTATTTGAACATAATGTAATATATCCGGCCTGCATATTCTAAATCATGTCAAGTTTGGCTGTAATTGCATTCTCTTGAGTGATTTGGATTTGGCACTCCACTTCAACAATGACTGTATTGTAATTGCTCAGAACAGTCGTGGTTGTACGCGGTGTGATACTGGGAGTAACAGAGGGAATTGAGTTCCTGTTTGCATTTATGCATCTCGAATGACAGACACCATTGCAAAAGAGAATACTGCTACTTTGCATGCACAAATGATCCACTCCACAAGGCATCTGGAGCCTTGTGAATATTCTGTTTATATGTAGGCCTATAAATGTGTATCATTAAACATAGAGATTCCTTCCAGGTGTTTCACGGCTGTTCAAAAGGTCAGCTGAGATATCTTTAGCAGCCATTCAGATGTGAGCACTGCTGATGGGCTGTGAACGCCCTGCCCTCTGATGCTCCCTGTGTCCCCAGGGAGAGATTTGATTTTAATCACTATGGCAGTTCACTAGTGGTGGGGGTGGGGTGTAAGAAATGCAAAATGATATGCCTTTATTGGCATTGTACAGAAGCAGGATGCTATATATACAATGAAATTGCAGGGGCTATTTAACAGTGCAAACAAATACAGACAGTGACATAGTGTAGACAGTAAACAGTGTAGGCAACAATAAACATCAAATGGACAGATGATGAAACATCAAGACAGACAGCGATGATGCACAAAAGTCAAGGATTATAAAGAATTGTACTTATTGAAGTGTGATAAAAATTGCACTTGTTTGTATACATATACATACAAACTATATATATATATTTATATATAACCATATATATATGGTTCCCCCATGCCCGTGTTATTGGCATGCCATGAAGAATTATTATCTCACTATGGAGCGCCCTGAGTTCCTATAATTTAGTAATAACACAATATATGTAGCTATCTATGTGGGTTTAAGCCTATGCTCTATTAGCATATACCCTAATGAACAAATGATATTGTGGCGAGCGTGAGAAAGACACGACAGATGACTGGAAATCTTCAAACTCTCAAGCTTTTATTAGCCAACTTCTCCACACAGCTTTTACCAGCCAGCACCTCCACACGTCTAGCTCTGACGCTGGCTACACCCCAACTGAGCTATTCTACCCCGTTAGCTCCTCCCCAAACACTCTTTTCCAGCAAGTCGGCAGTTTCCCAACCAACGGCCCCTTTTTCAACCCCGAAAAGGCTCATGGGAGCCAGTCCCACTGCCAGCTCGTCACAATATTATTGAATTAAGCAGATTTCCACTACAGGGAGTAAAAAAACCCTGTATTTAGTGTTCAATACTTCAGTTATGAAAGAAAAGTGCTATGCCTGCAAAATAAATGAATATGTTACCGGAGCAAACAAACGGAGAACCAGTGTAGGCTACCTGGAATTCAGATGAAAAAGCATGCATGTAGCTGGCGCTGAATTTTGGTTACATCTACCTTGTCCAGATGAACGCCGAATTTACTGCCATCCCGCGAACTCAGACTATGCCCTTTCTCACGGAGGACGCTGTTAATGAAGTCTGTACCCGAAACAGACTTTCAGGCAGCTCTCTTGTCAACTTAAACATAGCAAAACTCACATACACATTCACCAGTATGGCAGTTATCAGTTATTTTTTAAACAGTTAAACTCCACTTCTAAAGCCTAGATGTGGATAATACTATATATTAGTGCCTGCCAGAGGGCAAAAGGTTGAACAGGTGCCTGCTGTTCTCTCAACAGAGTATGGTAGTATGCTCTCGATGGAGTGGTAGAATGTCACCAGCAGCTTCTTTTTTTTTTCTCACTGATGTTGTTCTTCCTGAGCACTCTGAGGATTTGCAGACGCTGCTGTGCCTTTTTGAAGGCCTCCATGGTGTTAGCAGTCAGCGGGTGTGCATCCTCTCCACACAGTCACCCTTGATGTAGAGGGGGGTGGATCTGCCCTGTGCATCCTAAAGTCCAGGACGATCTCTTTATTTTTTAGTGTTCAGAGCCAGGTTGTTTACGAAGCACCACTCAGACGGCCTCAGGACCTCACCCCTATAGGTTCATCTCCAACAGAGATCAGTCCCACCAGTGTTGTATCATCAGCAAACATCTTTATACTGCAAGTATGTTTATATTTTTTTTACAACAAAATGTAAGTTACAACAGAAACAAAATGGTAAGTACACAACAATGTAACAGTATACAGTAATCCCCCAGTTCTACATGGATCAGGAGTCACGGATTCAGTCACATTAATTTACCACAATAACGCGGAAACTGCAAATATCCTTCGCCTTTTTAAAAAATATATATTTGTTCTGCATGTTTTAACACAAGGGCACTCAGACACTTCAAACTCCACAATTCGGTATGTAACCAGTAGAAGTACTGTTGGGTCTGATGTGTCAGGTGGTATGTCCTGCACCAGCCACCGTAGCTCCTTCTTGGGGACATGCCCCCAATTAGCTATTTAGTGGCTACCATGCTTTAGCAGTTTAGATAAAACCAGTCTAGCAGGTAGGCCTTGTGAGACCTTCAGCAGTTTGGGTTCCTGCGGACTGTGTACCTGAGCTCTGGTGGCTGACTGGTGGAGGGTGTCCCAGGGTTTCGCTGGATTCCTCTGGATGGTTTGCTGCTTGGCCACTGAAGGTGTGTGCTGGATGTGTGTTACAGGATATCACATTGTTGCTAGTTGAGGGTCAGGCAAAACCCCCAGTATGAGGTATATTTTAATGGTGTCTGAATGTTTTTGTGTAGGGTTGTGGTGGTAGGCGCCAGGGTTCCATTACTACTCTATACTTGAGTCAGAAGTGCACAGAGGTAAATCGCAGCAATACTTCATGTACAAATGTGGATCTGAGGTTTCTTCTCGTACATGCTTGTTGTATTTGTGGGGGTGACAAACATCTCACTGTTTGCCGTGAATCTGTAGTATCCGTGCCTGTGTGTTTGTAGGCATTAGGATTATGAGTGGTGTGTCTGTTTCACTTTCCCTCTAGGCCAAGTAGCTGCCCCTCTATAGCTATGTGCTCTGGATTTCTTTCTTGTGGATCCATGTAACTGCAGTATCCCTGGTGGCAGACATCACCTCCCTCCCTTGGTCGTACATTTAACTGCTTGAAGGAATTGTCTTTTTGTTTTGTTTGGTGTAATGCCTAATTTTGGTTTTTTTATATATAGAAAATAAATGTTTTATAGTGAAATATAGTGCCTCTGTCCTCCTTACAAACTTCCCTGTGCAGGAGAACCCTTCTGCTTAAAGTTATGTGCTATAGAAATCTTTAAAATTAGCATATCTTGGTGTGGAAGTCACCAGGTGGCGTTGTCAAGAATTTAAGTGTCAATACCTTCTTTATAGAAAGGCCCACTGGTCACAGGTAGCTCACCAAGAGACACTTTCAATAAGCCATTATTTGTATTTTTAACCCAAGTAGATGAGGTTTAATTCTCCGAAAATCATTCACCTTGCCGCAGTGTCCCAATACTTTTGTTCCGCAAGCTTCCGAGTTGCATATCTCAGCAGGGGATTTAAATTCGAATAGAGGTTTACAGACCTGTGAAGTCTCTCCTGGTCGGGCAGACAGCAGTCGCGTCAGTCGGTCGTCCAGAACACCGTCCAGTTCGGAGTTCGTCCGGGGAACAAGCAGTCTCGTTTCAGGTTCTGAGTCAGTGGGGAGGTGACCAGGTACCATGTCGGGGCCAGAATTAATCAGGGATGACCGGAGTACCGGTTCACTGTCAGTCACTCCATGGGAGAATGGTGGGGTTGTCGGCATCAGAGTTCATCAGTGAAGAGGCTAGCTCGTCGTCATGGTCGAGGTCAGTCAGGAAAGTAGTAAGCATGTTGTCATGGTCAAAGTCAGTCAGTGGAATAAGTACGTAACCAAGTCGAAGCCAGTCAGTGGGGGAACAGGGCTGTCGTCAGGGCCTGAGTCAGTCAGCGGAGTGAAAACAGGGATGGCGTCATGGTCGCGGTCAGACAGATGGGAAACCGTCACGGTGTCCGGTCCAGTGGCAGTCACTATGGACGTGGTAACGAGGTCAGGGTTGAGGTTTAGTCCAGGTCAGTTTCAGCCCGTCATGGGAGTTGGTAGAAAGTAGAGGAGTAACATCTGCAGCATAGGGCCCAGAGTGCGTCCGTGAGGGGTTGGGTCCGCTGTCCGGGTCAAAGTCAGTCAACGTCGTAGGGGTCATTCAGCGAGTCAACATTGGCGATGTCCTGGTCAGCCTCCCTCCCGGAGGAAACAGGGGTCCGGGTCCGGAGACAGACGGGCCAGGGTGGAGACCAGCTGGAGAGGAGGAAGGACCGTCGGAGGTGCAATACGAGGTTCAATCCGTGAAGGTGCGGTACGAGAAGCAGGCGTGGGGAGGTGAGGTGCGGGTCGTGACTGCTGGTTTAGTGGAGTCATCTGTTCTTCTGGCTGGCACCGGCCACAAGAAGCTTGAGATAGTCACTGGCTGGGAAACACTCGATCTCACTGCCGGAGGAGAGGAGCACGGAACCACCCCAGGTGGAAGAGAGCGCACCGCAGGCAGCGGCCGCAAGGACCTCGAGATGGTCCCTGGCTGGGAAATGCTTGTCCCCACCGCCGAAGCTCGGAACCACCACAGGTGGAAGAGAGCATGAAGCGGCCATGGGCTGGCTGGGACACAGTTTCCCACAGGCTGATGAGTGTGGCTAGTGGCCACCGATTGAGGTGAATCCACGAGAGAGGGCTGGTTGAAATGAGGTGTCTGAACGGGAGTCTGTGTTGGGAGCGGTGTAAAATAGTCCGGATTCGAGGTGAGATACGGTTGAGGCTAGACAGAACCAAACTACAGAAATCAGAAGGGAGACTAATAGAGTGGATCTGAGATGAGTCAGGCTAATGCTCTAATGAGGTGGAAAGGGTGAAATTTAACTGATCTGATTTAAATTTAACGGTAGTCTACAGTCTGACTGAACTGAACCGGACTATAGTGAGTGGAAGTGAGCGAACCTGATGGGAATAGAGTGGAACTGGGCAGACTGACTTGGGGCTGTTCGGGGCTGAAAACAGGGTAGGAGGGAATGAAAGAGCGCTGTGCAGGTGATGAGTGAGGAAGTGAAGAGTGGTGGTCGGAGCAGATCTGTGGGAAGCGGGGCAATCCTCCAGTGGGGTGGACTGAGCGAAATAAGGTGGTTTTTAAATGACAGAGTAGATTTGAACTGTACTGGGTGATAGTGAGGGGAAATTACTGAAACTGACGGGGACTGAGTGGCGCTAAGCTGGCAGATCAGGGGCTGATCGGAGCTGAATAGGACGGGATGTACTGGATGGAACCGTATTGTGAGGGTTTGGAGTGGACACCATCGAGGGGCACTGAGTTAAGTTGAATAGACCTGGCCTGATCTGGAGTGGAGACAGACAGGTGACTGTTGTGCTGGACTGGGTCAGTACAGGGAAAGCTGCCTTGCAGAGGAGCACCCTGAGTGGATGAGGGCCGTGATGGAAGAGAGGAAGCAAGGGAGGTCTGATCCGCATAATGGTGACCGAACACCGTCTGCGGTGGGTGATGGCCAGAAGGGGACGACGACGTGGGGGTGCTGCCCTTGCCCACCTTCCCACCTCTTGTCTTCTTTCTCCGGTTCCTCTGTCTTTTTGGAGTGATGGGGAAGTCCGGAAAAATGTCTTTCAGGGCCATTCTTACTGAAGGTTCTTCCAGACGTCCACTTCACCCATATGTGAACTCCTCCTCGTCCGTGCTCAGGTATGTGGTGATACTGGGCGGTCTGTGGAGCACCTCATGAGACTCGCGGAAGGGGAGACTAGCGAGATACCCTCGCAGGTCAAAATTTCCTCCGTGAAACCCGGTGCTCTCACCCCACACTTCTTCAGGGTCTTCCTCGTCCGTGCTGCCATAGTCCAGCTGCAGTGAATGTGGCTTTTTCTGATTCCAGCAAACTGTCACAATCCTGTCTTTTCTGAGTTTAGCAGGAGGGGAAGCACAGGCGCAGACTTCCATGTCAGAGCAGACTGAGTTTTTATTACACGCAAACAGTGACATCCAAACAGAAAAGAGGCGCAGAGGCCAAGCCTAAACTTAAGAGCAGAACAGGGGCACAAAAGAAGGCTTTGCTGGAATACCAGACAAGGGTAAAGAGCTCCTATAAATACAGGGGAAAACAGAACCAAGGACCAATAGGGTAGCAATCACATAGTGAGAGACAGTAAATAGACAGCAATTTTAACATTAAAGTGTAAAAAGGATGTAAACCTTCCAGAATGACTACTGTTGCACCATAAGTAAGATATGAGAGGCAGCACTGGCTAGTAAGCATCTCACCTTTTGTAAAAGCATTACATTAAAATCCCACATTCCAAATGTGTGAAAATTATGTGAAAATTGCACAAAAATGACACCTCTAAATTAGTTAACCTCTTTTTACAAATAGCACTCCATAGGCGGTATCTTACCATACCATGTTCTCCGTGCAATGTTTCTCCCTTATTATATGACATGATTTTTGTATTTATGAGAAGGTATATAAAATGACATTTTTTGAAAGCATTGTTTTTTGTTTTCTGTTTTAAAAAGAGTATTGGATTTGTATCTTATAAGATAATTTTAACAGTATATTTAGCAGGAACGTAGATCAACCAGTAAATCGATAGCCTAGACTTTTGGCTCAGCTCTTTCTTTACCACGACAGGTGGACTTCAATGCTCATGTGGGCAATGACAGTTATACTTGGAGGGACATAAAATAAATAGTCCCCCTGATCTGAACCTGAGTGGTGTTCTGTTATTGGACTTCTGTGCTCATCATGGTTTGTCCATAAACACAATGTTCAAGCATAAGTGTGTCCATATGTGCACCAGGACACCCTCGTCTGAAGAATGATGATTGACTTCATGATTGTTTCGTCGGACTTCTGCCACATGTATTGTACACTCGGGTAAAGAGAGGGGCGGAGCTGTCAGCTGATCACCACCTGGTGTTAAGTTGGCTCTGCTGTTGGGGGAGGAAACTGGTCAGACTTGGCACGACCAAATGTTTTGTGAGGGTCTGCTGGGAGCGTCTGGCAGAGACCCCATTTAGAAGGAGTTTCAACTCACACCTCCGGCATAACTTCAACTACACTTCGGGGGAGGTGGGGGGGTATGGGAATTGGGTCCGAATGGGCCATATTCTGCACCTCTATTGTTAAGTTGGCTGACCAGAGCTGTGGCTGTTGGTGGACACTGCTGGTAAAGGATGCCGTTGAGCTGAAGAAGGAGACCTACCAGGCCTGTGGGAGTCTGGAGGCATCTGCCAGGCCAAGTGACAGGCAGCTTTGGTAGTAGCTGAGGCAGGAACTCGGGTGTGGGAGGAGTCCGGAGAGGCCATGGAGAATGAATTCCGGACGGCTTTAAGAAAATTCTGGTTCACCATCCTGTGTCTCAGGAGGGGGAAGCAGTGCAGCATAAACATTGTACATGGTGGGGAAGGGGCAATGATGGGTCAGAGGAAGGAATACTTTGAAGACCTCCTCAATCCCACCAACACACATCCCACTGATTAATTGTACATACATTTTTTATTATTTTTTTAAATACAATTTCATTAATTTTTTTAACCTATTTTATCCAAGCTAAAGTTATTTGTTCAACAACAAAAGTCTTTTTTGCATCAGTTACTGTTACAGTCACAGCATTTGGCAGATGATCTTATTCTGAGTGATGTACATCAGTGCTTTAAATAGTCCACATCTGTTCTGCAGTTGTTCAACAGACAATTTTTCCAAGAAATATTTGGTGACAGTTCACTCAACGCCTTTATTCTTTAAAGATATATTTGTACTGATATACATTTAAAAGGATATAAAGGGATCTCCTAAACAGCATAATGGTGTGGAAATAATTCAAGTTTTTAAAGGGACCCCTGGGCAAAGCAACTGTTTGTGGTCCGTAATTAGGTCTTGCCAGCACTGGTAGCAAGTACTAAAGAACATCTTGCTCAGAAAGAGTGCAAATGTTTTGTAAAAGGTTTTTGCTAAATAGTTTAAAAGTTTCAACACTTACTATAGTGTTGGGGTGCTTGTTAGGAAGGTTGTAAATCATTGCTATGGTGTAGAAGGTGGTTGCTAAGTAGGTTTCTAAGTCATTTCTAGGCAGTTGTCATGGTGTAGGAAGTGGTTGCTGGAGAGTTCATGTGTGGTTGCAAGGGTATGCAAGGTGATTGCTAGTGTGTTTCTACATGGTTGCTATGTGTAGGAGGTAGTTGCTAAGGAGCTTCTAAAGGGTTGATACTGTATACAAGGTGGTTGTTAGGGTGATGATGGAAGCTTGCTGTGGTGGAGGAGGTGGTCACAAAGCAGTCTCCAGAAAGTTGCTATGATGTAGGAGGCGGTTGCTAGGGAGTTTTTAGGTAATTGCCATGACTTATAAGGTGTTGCTATGGTGCTACGGTGTTGCTATGTGCATTGGAAGCAGTTCCCGTGGTGTAGGAGATGGTTGCCAGTGAGTTTCTAGGTAGTTGCTATGGTATATAAGTTGGTCACTATAGTGTTGCTAGGTGGTTGTTATGGTGTAGGAGGTGGTTTCTAAGTAATTTCTGGGTAGTTGCCATGGTGTAGGAGGTTGTTGCTAGGGAGTTCATAGGTGGTTGCTAGGGTATGGAAAGTTATTGCTAGAGTGTTCCTAGGTGGTTGCTATGATGTAACATGTGGGTGCTCAGAAGTTTCTTGTTAGTTGCTATGGTATAGCAGGTGGTTGCTATGATATACAAGGTGGTTGACAGGGTATTTCATTGGTTACTTTGGTGTAGGATGTGGTTGCCAGGGAGTTCTTAGGTGATGCTAGGTTGTTGCTATGGTATATGAGGTGATTGTATTGTTTGACTTGTGCTGTTTTCAGGTATCCTTCTTCTCCCTCCCAGGACTCACTGCCGCACCACTTAGTCTGTATGCATTTGATATTGCACTTCACATTTTTTGTAAAATGTAAAGTGCAACATAAATGTGTTCTTTTTATTATTGTTTGGCAGGTACTGGTTAGGTATTATTTGACAGATGTTATTCAGGTGCACAGAATGTGCAGTATTTTGGTTGAATAGTGACTGTGAATTTAAGTTGTTTCACATGTTTAAGAAACAAATGTGGTCTGTGATGTACATTGCTCTGGATAACAGTGTCAGCTAAATTCCGTAAATGTAAATGATTGCTAAGCAGTTTCCAGGTATGTGCTATGGTGTAGGAGGTGGTTTCTAAGCAGTTTGGAATCAGTTGCTGTGGTGTAGGATATTGTTGCTCACGAGTTTGTTTGGTTGCAAGGGTGTGGTTGGGTGCTTGTTAAGTAGGAGGTTGTTAGGTCCTTTCTAGGCAGTTGTTATGATGTAGGAGATGGTTGCTATGGCATAGACATTGGTAGCTACAGTGTTGCTTGCTAGTTGCTATGTGTAGGAGGCGGTTGGTAGGGAGTTTCTAGGTAGTTGCTAAGAGATTTAGAAGGTTTCTATGCTATATAAGGTGGCTGTTATGGTGTACAAGGTGGTTGTTAAGTAGATTCTAGCAGTTACTGTGGTTCTAGGTAGCTAAGAAGTTTCTAGGCATTCGCCATGGTGCAGGAGAAGTTTGCTAGTGTGTTATAACTGGCTGCAATGTAATACAAGGTGGTTGCGATGGTGTCTCTGCAAACCAGGGTGATCAGATGAGAATGGGGAAAATTTGAGGAGACTTATAGTAACAGGGCTATCGGCACTGAACTGCTTGGCTATCAAGGAAATGTCCAGAATCTCACTACGGACAAATACAACTGTATTTTACCAGCTACGTGACTGTAGTGGCCCTCGCTATACACTGTAAACATGGTAGTGGGGCCGCAAGCTGGCCCCACCCTCCTCCTTGCTCCGCCTCTCAATGTAGGCTCAGCCTCTTTGGTGGAGAGATCAAATTCTGCTTGTAAATTAAGATGCTGCTTGAATAGCTTTAGAGAGGGCTTCAGGGCATATTTAAGATCAAAGTTGTTAATAGCAGATATGAGTGCGTTAAGCCTAGTATTGCCTTTTTTATTTGAATAAGACGAATATGAGACTTTAACCTCTCTCAAAAAACGCTTATGTGTCTCCCACAATAATGAATATGATGCTAAATCATTTTGAAAGTCATCAATAGAGGCAGAGACCAGATCATAAAATCCCTTATCAACTAAGAGAAGGGAATTGAATCTCCAGTGTGATGCATTATGTTTAAATGAACATAACTGAATATGATCAGAAACAGCCATACGAGAACAATCTGAAGAAACCACAGAAGAAATAAGCTTTTCTTTCTACAAAAAAATCAATTCTTGAATATGAGTTATGTAATTGAGAGAAGAAAGAAACCCCCCTGGCTAAGGGATTATGAAAAGGGTCAACAAGGCCATTCTGTCACATGAAATCAGAGAATGTTCTAGCTTTTGCATATTGATGAGGGTTAGAGTGATATAACACTGGATCAAGAACACCATTTAAATCCCCTCCAAAGATCAGAAAATGAGGGGGTGTGTCCCATGTAAAAATGCTATATCAGCGTATAAGCGTTTAAGGACCATTTAACAGGAATACCCATACCTCTGCAGACAATGAACCTAAGAGAACTTACGCAGAAAGTAGCCTGTTTGAAGACGGACTCCGACAGACTTTGAGTAAAACCTCACAACACACACATACATATTACTAAAGAGAAAAATAATTCCAAAGAAATCATCTGGTACTTAACCCTTTTGCGCAGATAGGAAATCCAGCTTCATTTGGAGCGATTTGTACTTGCATCATTTAAGATTCATTATCTACTGTTGTACATG
>JBBPCW010225350.1:0-15116 GCA_037974425.1 Phenacogrammus interruptus
GGGGTCCATGCTCGGGCCAGGGGTGGCGTGATCAGCGCGTGGGTGCGGGAGGGGCGACGAGTGCAGCTGGGCTCGTCACCGTGGCAACTCCCGGGTTTTGTAGGGGTTAATTAGGGGCCATGGTGTACGTGATGTGTGGGGGGGGGGGGAAGGCGTCACCATGGCAACCCGCGGGCTTTTGGGGGAATCAGGGAGGGGCTGAGGGGAGTAGCCCCTCAGTCAGATTGCAGCAGCCAGAGAGAGAGGTTGGGGCAAGGAGAGAGAGCAAGAGAGAGAGAGAGCAAGCCAGCAGGGGGGCAGCATGCTGCTGCTCACGTGGCTGTGGGGGAATGATTCTGTGCTGTTTGGTACTCAATAAAAACCATAAAAAAAGAATTCTCTGTGTGTGAGTCGCCTTCCTCCACCGTTCGCTACAATACATTGCTAGGTTACGGGAACGCAGGCGAGTCTGGCATGTTTTTGTTTGATATATTTTATATTTTTATAACTTAATGTATATATTCATTAGATCAAAACACAGTATTGTATCATCTATATCCTTTATTATTATTTTAGCCACCTAACTTCACTGCTATGTTAAGAACAAAGAAGCACCCGCAAATCCACCGTTGGGAAAGCTCCCAGGAAGCTCGCAAGAGCGCTCTGGCCTCCGGTGCGGTGAAGAAACATCACAGGCACCAGCACCGGCCCGGCACCATGGCTCTGATAGAGATCCACCGTTACCAAACATCCACAGAGCTGCTGATCTGCGAGCTGCCCTTAGAGCACCTGGCGCGCAAGATCTATTATCCTCTGGCTCGTTTAAATATGAGCACTTTCAGTCGTCTTTTATTGATATTCTATATATTCTTTCATTTTATTTTTTTTTCTATTCCTGCAAAGCACTTTTGTTTATGACGATGTGCCCTAGCTTGTGCTGGCTGCTGGCTCACAGATCTCCACATTGTCAACAAATCTGGTGTACTTCCAAACAATGCGCTAACCTGTGTTGAAGGCTCTTGAGATTGAGTTAAATACAATGTTCACAGAAGTCTAGGGAGGTTACAGTGGCTCAGACTGAGATGTATGGCATATGTGGTGTGCTTCATACAACTTCATACATCCAGACCTGTGAACTCATTTGAAAGAAGCGTGGGCTGAAGAATTAGAGGAGGATTTGCCTGAAGAAATATGGGAGGAGAGCTTATCTGGAATACATTGATGTTCCATAAATTCCAGCCTTAGGAACTTCACAGTTTTTAGTAACAGTAGTGAGTAGAGCTTTTAACAAAACAGGATTTGGACAGACATGGAGACCAGTGATTGACATTAGATATCTGTGGAATTAGAGAGAGATATCGAACCAACCTAACCCAATTCATTCTCTCTCTTGGCTTCCCCCCTTCCCAGCACAGGTCTCAGCCAAGGCCGCTGCTGGAGATAAACTTCCCCTGGAGAGCAAGATAACAAGACGCTCTGAATTCCTTCCCCCTGTTCCAAGGACACCTGCTATGGACTGGTACCAGCCTGCAACAGGCTTATATTTACACACATACACACACACACACACCACTACAGATCAACAAGCACTGCCCCTTCCCCATTTCACGCCTTCGGTGCTTTATTGTCTCTAGTATGGGTAGAACAGGTCTGCAACCAGCACTTTTTCAGCTGCAGGACCTAATGGCTGCTGCCTACATTGGACTGCCTCCACATCCCCTTACCCCCTGTGTTTATGTGCTTTGTTGCAGAGGGTTTTTTCCCTGTTCCCACACTGCCCTACTAAGCACAGTCAGGGCAGGGCCCTTTTTCTCTCCTCCTCTCTAATATTTTCTATTTTTCCTTTTTCCTCTGCTACCTCTCAGATGACCTGTCCCAACAAAGTGTGATGTTTGTGTATGTATGGTCAGAGGGGTCTAATTTCACTGCATGTAACAGTGTATGGGACAAATAAAGGCTTATCATCATCATCATCATCATCATCATCATCATCATCATTACTACAAATGTTTCATTGGTTTGGTATTTTCAATTTGTTGTCAAATATCTTCAATATAAAAAAAATCCAGATCATAATTTAGCTTTGTTCAGATGCTCTAACACAACAATCTCTCTCAAACACACAGCAGTAGGTCCTGATGGATAGCTTGATTGCAGCTAAAATACTGTTGCTGAGGAAATCTAATCTATTCAGTCTTTAAGAAAGGTGAGGTGAACCACAACAAACTGGTAAAAGATATTCAGAATATTTATTTATTTGCAGAACATACACTGAAGAGAATGTGAAATGGATAAGCTGCTACACAGAGGTTGACACCTAATGCTTGGGTCCCAAGTAACATAGTTCTTGTAAAACAATACGGTTTGTTATAAGCAACAACTAGACGGTTCTATGGTGAGAGTATGAAAGAAATGAACATAGCTCAAGTGTATTAATCACTATAAAGGAAATGTGAAACAGGTGTAGTTAGGATCTTGAAACATTCTCGTTGATGGTGAGAAGGGGAATTTGTTACTACTTTAGGCGAGACTATCGTTAGCTCCGCATTCAAATTTTGCAGTGGCACTTTGGTGCCTTCATAGGGTCATAACCTCTGACCCATACTTCAGTTTTGTGACTGAACATATTAAATGTGCAAAAAAAAAAAAAAGATCTATAATAGTTGAGACCTATCATTTAAAGGAAACAGCCATGCCAAGCCTTGTGTCTTATGTACCACAACAACAAAAAAGCTACAAAGCCAATGCAATGTTTGAGCCGTACTAAGATACACTAAATCAGCCTGCTTTCTTAACTGAATCTTTTTCTGGTTTGTTGTTTCAAGGTTTTTTCATTTTTCCACTTATGGACAGCTAAGCGCTAATATTACATGAATTTAGCCTCTTAGGGTTAAACCTTTTTTAATGCTGTTCAACCTGTGATACATGATTAACTGGAGCCCGGCTGCTACAAGAGATAATTACTACATCCCAAACAATATACTTTCAGACTGTACACACTACTGTACTAAATGCACTAGTTTTGGTGGTGTAGTATTTTTCTTTAAATAAAATTGGTATTGGTAGTGGTAGCATGCAGTTAGGGACATGAATGACAGGTGCAACTGTAACATGATAATTAATGTTATTCATTAATTAATGCCTTTACACTGTGCGCAAGGATTTTGCCGGTTTGATTTCTCCTTGCTATGTCCTCTGATATGGCTTTGTTACTAAAAAAATAAACAAAAATGTTTATTTTTTCAAACTGTCCTGACACAATAGGCTACCTTCTGAGGCAAAAAAGTTAAACAAGACTGGGCTCTTTAATCCAGTACCAGTTAAAGGCTGCTTATAAAGATGCAAAATAGGATTTTTAAAAGCTCTAGTTAGGAACACCATATGCTGTCTCAATTGTGTATTTGTCTACAAGCTGTGTCCAAAACATGCTACTGAATGCACTACTAGTGGTGAACATGATGTGTGGTTTTAAACAGAACAATTTCTATTCACGTGTGATAGCTGTAATGAATGGTCAACCAAGCTGACATAAGCATAACTTCAATGTTATTCAATTCTTATTCATTCAGAAATTATGAATAGCCATAACTATACTTATGTGACAAGTAGTGACAGCCACTGGATGCTATTTACTAGTGTTTTGACATTATCATTACATGCAACACTGTTAACTAAACATACATAAATAAAGTGTCTAATGTAAGTGTGCTAGATTTATAAGCAGGGGTTGACACAATTTTTTTGCACTAGTACTCTCAGTACCTATATGAATTAACTGTTGGGGGGTGGGGGGGGTATGAGTGCAAAAGTCTATGTCTCCACGTGGTTCCGGCAGGGGTGCATGCCGGGCTCTGGTGGTGGGGGGGTTAAGTACGCATTTGTGCTGTGAAGACTGACGACTGGTGCGCATTTAGCGTACCACATACGATTATTTGGGCTTGCATGCCACTTATGTCAATCCCTGTTTACTGTAGTGCATACTCAACAGATTTTTTAGATACATCAACAGTGACTGAACATAAATAAAGACTATTTGTAACACTGAGACTATTACAAGATCACTGGTCACTGTGGTACTGACACGAGGTTGAGTGTGACTTCTCCGGAAGGGCTTTGCTGTGCCAGGTTCTGGAGGATGTTCAGGGAATTCTGGATGGCCTCCACTTCCCGGATCATTTTATTAGCCCAAGGAAGAGAAATCTAAACAAGAGATAAAGAGAACACAAGAGATATATAAAAGTGTTTAATCGAAATGTTTTTGTACAGTAACCCCCCAGTTTTACGTGGATCAGGAGTCGTGGATTCAGTCACACGCAGATATTGTTTGGCAATAAATATATTTTTTCTGGATCCTTTCACACAAGGAAGACCACCTTGCCCCACAACAAAAAGATGCTTTGACCGACTATGGCTGATGTGAGTAAACATCTGTTTAGAATCACCCACAGAAGGCTGTCAGACCAGGCAACATTCCTGGGTGTGTGCTCAGAGCAGCTGGTGGCTTAGTGGTTAGGATGTTTGCCCTTCAATCAGAATGTCATGGGTTTGAATCCCAAGACTGTTAGTGGCAACTCTGAGCAACAGTGCCATCCCCACACTCTGTGTTTCCATGTACTGTGTACATGACTGAAATGGCAATAAACCTACTTGACTTCAAGTTGACTTTTTCTAGGAGGGGGTCCTGTTAGGGACCAGCCTGGAGCTGAGCTGGCCAGTATCCCTGTGCTGACCACTAGAGAGAGACCTAAGCTCCACTCCACTGGCAGGAAGGGGAAGAGGGTGGCTCCCCTTTGTAATTATTATGGTCAGTGGCACCTGCAGGCAGGTCCCTGACTCATTTTAAACTCTGTCTGTGAGTGGTTATCTGTTGTGCAAAGGTTACAGATAGCTGCACTCATCCACACTTGCAGATACACATTGTTGTTGTTAGAACAAACGTTTGCATCTTTAAAATTATACATTTAGAAGAGAAGGAAAACAGATAATGCTCACACAATTTAAAGGCCAATTGGTGTTTTCAAAATATGTCAAAAAGCGATATCTGAGACATTACATATAGTATCCAAAGCGACTTCCATCCTAACTACAGGGGGTAGTATGCTACCCACTAGGCCACTACTATTAGGCCAAGGGAAGCTGTTCTGAATATTTTCTTGGATGTTTTACCAAGATTTCTTGATGTTTTACCATTCATTAAGCCTTGTGTGTTCTGTACCTTAATGACAATGTGTTTTTCAGCCATGTCATCTTCATCAGAAAGTTCCTCTCCAAAACACAGTGTAATCTCACTCTGAGGTGGATTCCCTCCAGCACGGAAAAGATCCAACTCTGAAGTCAGAAAAAAGATTTTTCACACTACAATAAAGACACTTCACCAACTCCACATCAACAAATACTTTAGTAAATGATTGATCATGATAGCTAATAATAAGGAGGAACAAGTATAATTCACCTACTATATAACCAGAGAAGAATAGTACATTTATCTGTATGTATGCGTGTTTTAAAAGGTCTTTGCTAAAGATCATGATGGCCCTCACTCTGTGTCTGTGTGCAAAGGTGTGTGTGTGTGTGTGTGTGTTTGTGTACCCTGTTTGAAGAGTTCTTTGCTGAAGATCATGGTTGGCTCTGGGGTTCTCTCCAGTTTGTGGAGCCCCGCTCTCTGTGGCCCCCTCCAGAAAACGCGTCCCATACAGAAACGCTTGGCGTAAACACCCCGCCCACTACAGGTGAGCACCACCCCCTTTTCCAAGAACTGCAACAGAGCTGAAATTGCCTGACTATGGCCAGAGCTGTAGTTTGTGGGGGGCGGGGGCAGTGGTATCCGGGGGAAAGTGGGGCCGTTCAGAGAGGGAGGGGAAGGGGAGGGGGGATCATAGGCAATTCTAACATCGTCACCTAAAACGTCCCGTCTCAGCACCTCCTTACCAAGATAAAACACCCTCACCAGGAAGGAGGGAGAAACTGAGAAAACACAAACACACACACACACACACACACACACACACACACACACACACACACACACACACACACACACACACACAAAGTTGTTCATTAGAGAAATCTGCCACACCAACTCTCTAATAAAAAAACATCACAGTGCAACCAATAGTATTAGTAAAAACGATTTGAACACGGGTGCATAAGCAGAAAAAATTAAATAGTAAAATTAATGTACAATGTACAACGCAACCAACAAGCAGCACCAACAAGCAGATCACCATGTTCTCTTTCACAACTTTCCCTCCTTGGTATTAACTACCAAAAGTGTTGGAATCAGTGTAAGCTGGTCATGATTTTTTCTGAGATAGCTTCACTATCAGCATTCTCTTTTCTTTCTTAAATTTATACTATGCTGATGACACCAACTTATTCCTTCTGTCCCACATTTGAAACTCTTTCTACACAATTTTGGCATGCCTGACTGACATATCATCATGCATGACAGCCCAGTACCATTCTGGCCAGTGTTGCATGGAACCTTTGTTATTGTTATTGTTTATGACTCATTTTGCAAGCCTTACTCTACAGCATCCAGAGAATGTGACCATTTCTTTCCCAAGTTGTCACATGTTCAGCTGCATGTTCAATCTAAAGACTTGACCTAATTGACTTGAACCACCATTATTTAAGACAGATGAAAGAAAATATTCTTTTTTTGTCCTTGGTGGAAAAAATTTAAAGACAAAAACTTTTATTTTTTTCCCCATCTTTTAAAATATCACTAATCTCTCACTTAAAAGGTCTTGTAACTGCACTTTTTAAATCCTTTATGATATTGTATCTATATATATATATCATAACTGACTGAGCTGTTTTTCTGTTTGAAGAAGCTAAATATATGTTTTCTTAATGGATAAACAAATATATTGTGTAAAGAACTCAATATATAAAAAGCATCAGTTAAATCCCCAAAGTATAAACATGAATCATTACATGCTTGGTGAGGTAAATAACTGTCAATGATTTACCTTGGTTATCTGCAGAATGAGGGGCTGTGTCAATCATTACGTTTAACTGGATCTCATCAACCACTGAAAAGAAAAAACAAACTCATGACAATCATATAAGTCATCCACGTTCCATCAGACTATTAAACTGTAAATGTCACAGTAAAGAACACACTACATGCACCATAGCACATGGTGGTTGAATAACAACTTCTCCCCTTGCATTGCATTTACTGCAACACCAAAAAGCTAACAATCTAATAAAGATAAATATGATGGACTTACATACACCATCCTCCAAATGTACTACCTTTTATGTGGACAATAATATATAAATCTACACTATATGGACAAAAGAACCAGAATGCTTGACCATAACACCAGCAGGGACTTTTAGTGTGTTTTAATGTGTTCGTAGCTGCCCCCTGCTTCACTTGGTGAATGGGTTAAATGCAGAAGAAGTATTTTGTGCTGTTCACACTGTGTGCTGTGGTGTGTTCATGTATGACCGCTTGATCACTTTCACATTTGGAAAAAATCTGTTGAGCTTTTGAATGGAAGAATGGGCTGAGATACAATCAACTACTGAGATACATCAACTTTTATAGAAGAAGACTTTTTAGATCAAGGAAGGAACATTATGTATTAGTGTCAATAATTGTAGACTTTTTCATTTGAATAATTGTACAGTACCTCTCTGAAAGGTTTGATTGTTCTTAGTTTCATACACTTTAACCATTGTTTTGTCTCTTCTTCTGTAAAGTTATTGTGAAAGCTGTACACAGAACACGAATAAGAATAAGAAAAAGTCACTCACTGTTGTCATTCCTCAGGAACACTGTGGATTCTATTATTTCATTTAAGTGAACAGTGATGCCATCTCTTTTGCTTGTGTCCATTTCCTATAAATCAAAAGTAGTTTGTGATACATACGCATTTGTCTATGTTTACAACCTTTGGACTATAGTGGTACAGCTTTTATCAAGATGGTAAATAGTTCTGCTTAATGTTGTTGGTATTTGTTACATTTTCAGTCCAAATCAATGTAAAACATTTGAATTATTTTCAATCATTTCAAAATTCGTGCGGATATAAAGTTGTCGCAGTACTTCAATTTGCAACTTTGATACCCTACTTTGAAAAGCCCTGATATTCAATACTACTCCATAGGTTTATACTGTAATACTTGTTAATACTACATTACTAATTGCACTTCTTATAATTATGCATACTTTATAGACTGGTATTATGCAGTTTGGGACTCTGACCTCCTCAAGTAGTATGCAAGGTGCGTTAAAAGAAAGCACAATCAGGAAAGTGCGTTTGATAGGTTCGACTCTGCAGGAAATGAATACCAATTCAAAATGTTTAGCAGCATATCTATTCAAGCAGAGGGACCTTTTCGCCGTGTGAACAGGAAGAAGACACATTATATCTGACTTTTTCCAATCAGCGGCAAATCACATTTGAAGGCAGTTCCATATCTAATTCAAACTGAATCTCTAGACATGTGACTGGAATGGGGACTGCAGTTCTTGACATCAGAATATATTTAAGATTTTAAGGAAACATTTGTGTGCTGTAATTTTACAGTAATCAGTAAAGATTTAAACTTAAAACCTAATGTTTTAGCACAAATATTGTGCCAGGCATAGATATTAAGGAATAGCACACATCAAGGTTTAAATCTCATGAAAATTAGTAGTTTGCCCCTCCCTAGTCAGTGTACCCACATCATTACTATGGCAACCAAATGCAAATGTGATTTGACTGTCAACCTAACATTGCGGTGGTTTGAAACCTACTAGATTTGGATTTGGAAATCTAAACACTGAAGAAAATTGACCTGAGAAAACACTAGCAGTGAAGTTCAACCGTATCTTAATATAATATATGGTAATATGGGTTAAATGCTGAACTATATTGGATTCGCAGCTACTGTGCATGCAGTGTTGCAAAATTATTTTCACAGACATTCTAGCTTTAAAGTAATTTTCAATCCATCATCAAGAATATCCCTGTGATGAAATGAATAGTAATTTAAAATGTTTTGAACAGATGACTTTTTCTTCATCTTGTGCTTCACTGTTTTTTCTCAGTCTGATGGCGAACCAATGCTTGTTTAATGCTAGCTGATGCTACCTAAATGCTTGCTAGAGTACAAATGTACACAGTCACAACAATAAGCCACGAATCTGCACTTTATCTTACCATGCTAATGTGTCGTGCAGCAGTATCCTCCTCTTTGATCATTTTCGGCTGAATTTCATCACTGCTGTCTGTCCCTCTCCTCCTTTTGCTCCTTCTCACAGCTTTTTCTTCTTTCTTCACTTCAGCAACTCCTGCGTAAATTTCAAAACTTCGTTATACAGCAGTGCCATTTGACTGTATACTTCTAGATGTTTTAAGGTAAATAAATACAGCTTATACTATATAATCATAAACAAGTTCAGGCTGTTTGATGAACCTAGAAATGGACCCCAGGGTGTTTTCCAAAATGCCAAGGTGGAAAATGCAAAAGTTGAGAAAGCCACCCGTAAGTGCATATTTAAACCCCATTGTATCGCACAGTTAACAATAGTTAGCATTATTTTATGAATTCATCCTTTTTTTGTTTGTTTTTTTTTGTCTGTGTGTTTATTGCCTGTTGTATTTGTTTTTTGTTTGTTTTTAATATTTTGCACTCATTTTACACTGTCATATATCTACACTGTGTATAGTCCTGTGTAATGTGCTACACCGTGTAAAGTGTTATTTGAGCATTATGGCCTTGATGAACAGTACTTAATCTTAATGTACAATGATCAGCCATAATATTGTTTAGCCATGACAACGACTCTGACATTTCAATATTTATTTTTATTTAGATTTTATTTAGACTTCATTGTTTTATATTGCTCTTGTCTCGGTACCTCTAGGTGTCTTTGCTGTCATTACATAAGCAATTTCCTCTGGGATAAATAAAGCTGTTTGATTCTGATTCTGTTTTATTGACTCCACACTGGAATCCAGCCACCAATGGGGGTACTCGATCTGTAACAAAGTTTAGGCAGGTCAAAGTACCCTCCATGGCTATGCAGCCTCATATGTAGCAAGCTGTGTACCTTTCTATCTGTCTAGCAGGTACACAATACAGTGTTTCTCTTGGACCATGCTTTAACACAAGAGACAACACAAAACTACAGACAGAACTACATGAAGTGAATAAAAGAAAGTGCAATACTTTAACATCAAAAGGGTAAACAATATAGATTTACCCTGGTAAGATTATGGATGGAACATAAACACACCTAACAGTGTATGCATCAGCTTCTCTATACTGAGTTTCTTATAGCAAGAGCTAGGTAGTAGATATGTAACATTGACATGAGTAGTGATATTTCACAATATAAGACTATTGAATCTAATAACAAGATATTACACATAATGATAACGGTTTAGCACCCAATACGAAAACTACACAAGATGATGCACAAGGTAGACTATTGCACATAATGATATAATAATAATGAACATAATGATTTAAACCGAATAAGAAATTGCACAATTGAGTAGCAGTGGGTTATTGCAGATTACTGTGTGAGTGTGTGACAGAGGGAGGATTTAAAGAGTGGCAGAGGAGAGTCTGACTAAAAGGACTTCTCAGTTCAGCCACCACACTGTGGGGTGGGCAATCAGCTCTGTCTATGTTGGACTGAATCTAGACAATGCTTTCCTTTCAGCCACAGTTTCCATGTTGTAAAGTACCTGCTGCTGCTTACAGTGGCACAGCCAGTTAAGTTTATAGAGGCAATAATGTTTCATATTTGAAAAGGTGTTTTGTATTTTCTCATGCTCACCTTCTTCTATTTACAATTTGCAAGGATTTAATGTGACAAACACACAGAAATAGGCCTCAATAACAAATATGACAAGAATAAATGTCCACTGCCTTTACTGCCTTAATACAGATTGTATATCATGAAAATGATAACTTATTCTGTAAGTGCTTAACCATACTAGGATCATGGGTACCTGGAGCCTATCTAATGGGTGGGGCACCAGACCACCACAGGTATCATGAAAATGCAATTTAAAATTCACATAAATTTGAATGTGATGTTCATTTTGCCATTTCGCCTATACTTAGTCACCAAAACTGCATGAAATTGAATACACATTACCAAAATAATTGAATATTACCTTGTTCTGACAGTGGAACAAGCTGATAGACTTTATATGGTTCAGAGATGTCCAGCTGTGACCTTTCTATGACCTCTCTGAACTCTGGGCTTTTGTTTAGAGCACAGCGCAGACGGGTCTTCCAGGAGGCAGGGTCAGACTTTGAAAGTTTTCCTTTAAACTCCGCCCATGCCTGCACAGAAGGGTTATAATTTTTAAATAATGATAATTAAACATCAAAGACAGAATAAAGTGAAGTGGCCCCTTAAAGTCATGTGTAAACACACACCACAGCACAGCACAGCACACAAGCATGAACAGAGTGGAATTCCACCTCTGTATTAAACCCATTTACCAAGTGAGGCACGGGCTACCAGCAACGAGGTGTACTTCGCTCAGAGGCACCTCAGTGATGACACTGGCAGTGTTGGAATTCAAACCTACAACCTTCCGATTGCAGGGGCAACTCTCTAAACACTAGAAAAACCAAAACTTAACTCTTGGAACGTTTCTGTCGGGAGTTTACTCCTGTATTGCTGTATTGACATTTCCTTTAAAATTATGGTTTAAAAAGAACAATATATTTATTTGGAAATCAGGAGAAATATTGTCAGCAGTTCTTGAAAACACTTGAAACTTATTCAGTTCAATACTTACGTCTATAAAAGATAAAACCTGAGAAACTAAACATTTTTGCAGTGGTCTCTTATTTTTTCTGGAGCTGTATATCACTTTTGAATTAGTTGTATAATTTTAAGCAACCTTCCAGTAACACTGCATACAGTAAAAAAACTTATCAGTTTACTCTGGGTGTTAATTTTACTACACTTGCATTCTTGGCATTGTATTATACATTTGCATATACATAGCAACCAAAATATAAATAATTGAAAACAATAATTCCAAACTACTGTATGTGTCATTTATATTTTTGAAGTATATTCCATGACCACAGTTTTGATGTGTAATTGAAGCACAGAAAGAATGGGGCAGAAACCTTGAAGATGGCGGCATCCTCATCGCTACGAAAATCTTGTTTTCCAGCATGTTTCCATGGGATACGAAACATGGTCTTCTCTGGATTATCCCACACAAGGCCATTATATTTTCCACTGCTCACCTACACAAGAACACAACATAAAACAACATTAAATGCCTCTTACCCAGCCTCTCAGGTGCACCATGCGAGTCCTGGAGGGCCGTTGTCCAGCACCATTTGGTCATTCTTCTACTTAAACATAACCAACATAACTGCAATCCCCTATCCCTGTTGGACACAGGCCCTTGAGGACTTGCGCTGCACACCCATGATATAGGATACACACTTTTGTGTGGTTTTATATATGAAAGTCATTAATTCATTTGTAAATGTATCTGTGGCAATTGTTTTTTTTAGTTTTCCATTGATTTTGTTATTTTAAATGTAGACAAAGCATTCTCTGGAACATATTGTACCTTTAAAACTCATTTTGGATACACAATTGGACTTTAATTGGATACACAATTGGACCCATGTTGTATCTTTGAGGGTGGCATAACATCTACTTGTCCTTGGTATATAAAGCCAGACAAATGTTGTAAGTCAGTTCTGCGGTGGTAGTTTTGTTTATGCATGCTGTGTTATATCTTTTGTTTAATTAAAGCTCCACTGTGCACCCGCTCCAGCGTCCTGGATGTAGGTTTAGGCCTTCTAGCCTGTGGGCATCGGGCGTTCCCCAGGCTGCACGTCACACAGTCAACAAAACTGTTTACTGCCATACCATATTCTGAGTCATGCCCATGCCCTATAAATCCTACTTTGGAATTTTGACAGATGGCTGCCCTCAGTGTTGTACGAGCTGAAGAGGAATGGTGAAATAACTTTTCCCTGAAGAGTATTACACAACATTGTGTCAAACACACGTATTGTGACCTTTCAGTCAGGTAGTCCATAATGCACCAGAATAGAGGAGCAGTAACCTGCTCAGCAGACAGTCTTCCCCATAACTAAGCAGGCTGAATGGTAACTCCACTTTTGGTCTTTGTTGTTTTTTCATATATCAGTACTATTGGTCAGTCTCCACATGGGTCTGTAAAATTTAGAAATTATTAACCAGTGAAAAGTGTTGAAAATAGCTTGGGATTAAATCTTTTTCCTCCATTGGACACTACAGCTGGTGCCAAACCCTTGTAACTCCACCCCCTTATAACTCCACCCACTCGTCATCCAGCAGAACTGCGCAGCAGAAGCCGTAACAGAGCAAAAATCTACGACATCATTATTTAGCCTGAGTTTATGTACAATCTCATATCTGTACACTACTTGTGATGTGTATTATAAAGTGAATTTAATATTTAATATTTTATTTACTATATTAATAAAAATATATATTCATCATTGTATTCAGTTAAGACTAGCTGCTGTTTTTACTCCTTTCATGAAGATGGCACTATTGAGCCAGTTAGTAGCTAAAAAAATGACATTTAGTGATGCCATGTATTTCAAAATTATCTCCTTGGAAGTAAAGTATAGCGTAAAGTAAACACAACTGAATACGTTTTTAAAGAAGTATTTTTTTAAGTATTTTGACTTAATTGGTCCTGAGATGTTGCTGCAGAGGAGAAGTGCGAGTAACCGGGTAAGTTGCAGGTTAAACATTTCCCTCTTACAACCATCAGGCTTCTGTTATGTTTGTCAGTTCACTGAAGTTTTGAGTGAACAAAGGCTAATCAACCATGTTAGACAAGCTGTAGGCTTTAATAAAGTGTTGTAGTCTGTTAATTGATCTCGATACATGTACAGTAATGTACAGACGCTCTGTCTAGACGCAATACAACTGCTAAAATCAATAATAGCACAAACTCCTATGTCCATATTTGCCGTAAACCTATTTAAGGTTTTGCAAAAATATTGGCAATATAACCTTACACACAGTTATATAATCATATTTTTAGATGTTATACCAATTTTGATGACACAGTATTAATTTATATAGAATATAAAAAGTTTTTTCAGTTTCCTGAAAAATAGCCGTTTTGGACATATGAGGTTTCCGCCCGACAGCAACGATATGCTCCAAACTTGATCTGTAGGCTGGAAACTCCTGTCAAAGGGACTTCCAAAGGGACTTCCAAAGGGACGAGTGGGACAGGCGGCATGTATGTAGCCTGGTTCACCACCGTATATGCAAAGCATTTCACACAGCATTGACATTCTTTATTTGATGCTTTACCCTTCCGAGCTGCATCGGCTCAGGACCTTGTGCTATTGGAAGGTCGTCTAATTGGCCATGAATCAACCTATTGGACTGGGGGTGATCGAAAACCTGCTTAAAGAGATGAGCAAAGGCAGGTTCGGATTTGCGTGGTCCATAGCCCCATGCCATGACCCAGTCTTTCTCCTTCCCAGTTAAAAAGGAGATTTATCCTGATAAGATCTGAACTGGGCTAGATGATGCTTCATGTAAAGTTAGCACTACATGAGATATCCATGGCATATTCTGAACGATCCATAATAGCGTTCCAACTCTTGCAGAATTAGCAGCATTAGCTTAAGCCTCAGCAAGTTGCAACTGTTGGAACTGCTGCACCTCTTGGTTGAGGCTGGTGAGTATATCTGCTGCTGATGGTCATGAAAAACTCAGAACTCTGCAGGGTCCAAGGTAAGTATAATTTCAAATTCAGACCAAGAGAGACCCAAGTAAAACAGGCAAAAATATTTGCTGGGGTTAGTGTTCTGATGTGATCTAATACTTGTTGCTTCTTTAAGTTCAGCAATAATATTCTATCAGGAGTAATATTCTATCAGTGGAAGTGAAAAACATCATTGTGTTTTTATGTATTTTTTACATTAAAAAAGTTGCATGGAAGATGCATGGAAGGAGACATCTGTCACAGCCAGTTCATAGGTATTTTAAAAAGAGCATTTTAAGCAATCCATTTATGACTATAATGACAATGACGACAGCACACACACACACACACACACACACACACACACACACACACACACACACACACACACAAACACACACACACACACTG
>JBBPCW010225560.1:0-15115 GCA_037974425.1 Phenacogrammus interruptus
GTGTGGGGGAGGGAGAGAGAGAGAGAGAGAGAGAGAGAGATAGAGAGAGAGAGAGAGAGAGAGAGAGAGAGAGAGAGTATGTGTGTGTTTGTGTCTGTTTGCGTGTGTATGTGTGCTTGCATGTATGTGACCTTGAATTTGGTCTCTTTGCGGGAACCAAATGTCTTCATAGTGATAAGAAGTGAGGACATTTTGCTTCTGGTTATTCCATAAATTCAGAGCTTCATTGAAAAAATCTAAAAATGATTACCGCTTGGTTAAGCTTAAGGCTGGGGTTAAGTTTGTAATGTATGCACAGTGTGTGCTGTGTTGCCTCTACTGGCATGCATAATCTCGTCAGAAGAGATTATGGATGAGAGAAAAAAAAGTTAGCTCACCAGAGCCTTTATGAATTTCATAAAAAGATTGGTTGTCATGATATCAGATTTTAACTATACGATAATTGATAAACTGTCGAATCAGCCAAATTTAGAAATATCCAGAAAATGAAATACCGGTTATTTTGGGAGATTTAATGGAATAGCCAGCATGTAACAAGATTGGGTATGCCATTTGAATTATAATGAGGTAACTGCAGGACAGAGAGAGGGAGAGTAAACGAGAGACAGAGAGAGAGAGAGAGAGAGAGAGAGAGAGAGAGAGAGAGACACATAGAGAGACAGAGAATGAGAGAAAGAGAGCGAGAGAGAGAGAGAGAGACAGGGAGAGGGAAAGTAAGTGAGAGACAGAGAGGGAGAGAGGGAGCAAGAGGGTGAGAGAGAGACAGACAGAGAAAGAGAGAAAGAGAGAGAGACAGAGTGAGACAGAGAGAGTGAGAGTGTGCTCAGATGACATAGGAAACCAGGACACATCTCCAATTAGGCAGTTGGAATGTGTTCCAGCTTTTAGCACAGAGAACCTTCCCAAACCAAGAAAACGGCCTTCTCACAGAATCAAATCAAACACTAAAAACCTTTCAGTGCTCTGAATATAGTGTGCTAAATTTACCATAAACATCTATAATCAGGGGTAAAATTGAAGAGAATAAGGTCATCACAGCGAGTAGTCGTTTGCATTTAATCAAATCCTTGTCATTGTCCAAGAGAAGGCTCCTGCAATCTAAGCCTTGAACAAGCACTTCACTGTACAATTAGAGTTTCTGGCATTGAGATTGAACTAATACCTGGTTTTAGCTCAAAAAGATTACACCAGTGACTGCACTGAACTGAGTAACACAGTGGGGACTAAGGCACTCTTATATTTATTGGAAGAGTGTTGATATGTGGCTGGAGAGAACCAGAGAACTTTTACATTTATTCTATCACCAGCCTGGTGCTGAAAATGAAATACTGCTTCCCATAAAGCCACTACATTGTAGTAATTATAGGCCGCTGAACTGAAATCTGAGACAATTAAATTGGTAGGTGGCTCTCAAAGCAAAGCATCATTCTAAACTCGGGTCAGACCCTGCAGCTCAGCTGGCACCGTTTGCACTTTAATGACGTATTTTGTTCAGCCAGTTTAATTACTTGCATTAATCATAAATATTATCTTCAGAGTCGTCTCCCATTTTGGCTGAGAGACCACTACTCTATGGAGTGCAGGGGTGCTGCACCTACCGACACTTTTTTGCGCCTTATTCAGTAGGGGGCGAATTACCGAGTAAAAGCAGTTCTCAAGAACCTACACAACCTGGGTACCTTCTCCTCAGACTGTGCCAATACTGACCTCTGCTGGAGGACACAACCACTACAGAAGACATTTTTTATTAAAACATTAAAAAATACATTACAGCCTGTTTTCTTAAAATGAGGAGCAAACAAATAATTTCAGGATACAGAACTTGTTTTTAATAAAGATACAACTGTAATAACATTCAAACATTTTTTTTTCATAAAACTACAAAAATATACAAGAAAAGTTGCATTTTAGCAGAACCAGCAAAATAGTAAATGATCATTTAACATCAGTGAGTAGGCATCTTTTCAATACAGCGGGCCAACTATAGTCCATTACATGCAATATAAAAGACAGAAGCTTAATCAGATTAGAGTTCCAATGAAGATTGTTCATTGGATGTCACCGAACTAGGATAAGAAGTGAAGCACAGTGTGGTGTTAATAAGAGTATAATGACACACTTGGACCACAGTTGGATTAGGTTCACTTCACTGTTTTTTTAACAGAATTTGAATAAAGCAAAGTGATGACTGTATTCGTTTGTGGTATAATTATTAATAAGACTAACACTGTGAGGAAAGAGTGTATGTATGAACAAAGTTTGGTGTTTAAACCTTCACCGGACATTTGAAACTAAAGTGAGCTGTCTAGATGCCCAGCTGTCTAATGAGTAAGAACCTAAGAAAGTTTGTTTTCAATGAAAGTACATATATAGAAATTGTACAGTTTGGACATGACTCAGAATACTGCCTTAGTTGGTAGAGTTCTTGTATTTTAAATGTAGCCATCAAATGCCTGTTCTAAATGACTTACTCTATTTACAGCTAATCATTTCTCCCCTCATACTCAGTTCTGTATCCCACCACATTAACAACAGAATCAGCCCTGTCAGGTAAGGATTACAGTCGTCTCTTGAGTCCATTTTAGTTCACTTCCATAGTAATTGGCTGAACATTTCAGCTAGACCCCGTGTGTATCAGCTGCTGTTCCACACTGAGAATAGGGACTGAGATCTGGTGATTTTGTCATTCAAAGATTTCCAGTCTTCTATCGAGTCAGTAGAGCCAGTCCTACACAGACACCTTATAGTTGTCATCCTGAAATGTGTGAGTGTCAGTGTTGAGATTTGAAGCATAGTTAGTGGAAGAGTGAGCTAAAATGGACAGGAACTGTCTCAAGAGACTGTTGTGTAACTTACCAGACAGGAATGACTCTGACGTTAAGGCAAGGAGACCAAATATTACAGAAAAAAATGATGTATGAGACGTTTTTTTTATTAGATAGGATGTGATATCAGCTTGTGTTCTAGAATGCAATAAAGTTCCAAGACTATCCAGAAAAGGCTAAAGTACACGTGCATTTTTGGTCGACAATTTTTGGTACAATTTGCATTCACCATCAAAGTGGTGATCCTGCAGTCTAATTTTGCATCTTAAACTGGCTTTAAAGATACTCTACATTCACTTTCTCAGACAAAATGTGGCATTTTGTTTATAGAAAAATAAAATACTATGTCTGTAATAAAAAATGTATGACTTCTGTCAAATATGATACATTCCCTACTTAAAGGGACTGAAGATGTGCCTCGGGGATTCCAGTTTTGTGACTTGATGAGTATCACTTCAGTGGGAGCATGTAAAGTATCTTAGCACACATACTGAACTATTTCCTAAACAAACTCATGTGATAATCAACTATGAAGCACAAAACACAAAACTGTAGCATGGAAACTTGCACAAAAAAACCTTTACTAAAACTCAAGTCATTCTGTAGGCCCAATTTCTTCCATCTATAATGCACCTTGTGGTTGTGCTGCTTTACCCAAGATCCACGGCTGTCTGTCTTTTCAGCATGACTCCTCTGGAACTGCACGTCTGACTCAGTGCACTATGGAGGACGCAAACATAAGATCAGAATCATCACAGAAGCAGTGCTGATTCCAAAGAAATAAGTAAAGTACAAGCACACATTATATTGAAATCAATGGCAAAATATGTAAAATTCCATTGTCAAATAATAATGTTATCTCTAACAGTAGTGTGTTAGTCTGTTGCATTAAAAGTATCACAACACATTCTCAATCCAACAACACACATGTAAGGACAACATGTGTTGTTTTAAACAAACAAGTTTTAATAGGGTAGTAGTGTAGTGACAGTCTCTTCTATAATAATGCAGAATGCTCTGTTTCACCTTTGAGAGACATCTTTCATTTCTATAGGCTCTTCAATGGATTTTTGTTCCATGCACCATAAAGAGACCTCCGACAACTTGCGTGAAGGCTGACAGAAGCACCTAGCGCCATTGCACAGCAAGAAAAAAACAAAAATCATTGATTGTAAATACTGGCCACAGTAAGTAGAAGGAAATTGGCAAGCAACATGGAATGAACAGGTCCAGCAGCTTTTTACCCCAAATGTATGAGCCAAGCAGCCAAGCTATGTTTGTTGTCATGGACTTTCCCCTAGACCTACACAATTAGCTTCCATGTCATCTGCATTTAGGTTTATGTGGATTCCTATGAAGGATTCTAGTGCACGGGTCAAAATTCAAGTTTCAAGATGGTTGCTATTGATTTAGGAATGGTTATGGAGAAATCTGTACAGAGGTAGGTGTTCAAATGAGGGCGGAGAGGAATGATTTCAGGGTGGAAATGAGATAAACAAAAACGTTTTTGTACACAGGGAACACTAGCTTGGCCAGGATGGGCACTAGGGCCCCCCTTTACCCATCACATGAGAATTCCTTTCCATAAACATGAAAAACTGATATTCCTAAGATCTCCTTCAATTTCACATAATGGATATAACTAGAAAAGTTTTTGGTTCTCTTAAAATTTGTATTTGTTGTGTAAAGTACTGTGCAAGAAACCACCCTTTCCCTTATTTAAAATGCAGTCCAAACATTAGGTACAGCATTAAGTAGAAACTGAACCTGACCAGTTAGAGCTGTGTCCTCTCAACAAAAG
Organism: Phenacogrammus interruptus; assembly: GCA_037974425.1. NCBI lineage: Eukaryota > Metazoa > Chordata > Actinopteri > Characiformes > Alestidae > Phenacogrammus > Phenacogrammus interruptus. Next base: position 4,627 of record JBBPCW010225560.1, read on the forward strand.
TGACTGCCAAAGCTCTTCAACCAGGTATATTTGTGATTAGATAGAAAACCATCCACTTGCATATGATAAGGAAAGTCAAAGGTAAATAGGTTTTGAAAAAATGATTGATAATTTGGAGTCACCCATGCAAGACCTAGAACTGCCCACACCCCTGTCCAGCTCCATGGGTGTTTCTGTCCATCTTTTTCCTGTGAGCAGAACTAAATATACATGGGTCAATATAAGTGGTATGTAAGAATACATATGCAGGATGTACAGTAAAATGTGCAGTTTTTAGTTTCCAAGGTGCAAAAGCATACCTAATTTGAGTAACTTCATAATGATCTAATTACCACAACTCAGGGAAGGAAAACCTTAAAAAGATCTCTGAACTCAGCGCTTCTGTCGCTGCATGTCCCACACCACCCCTCAACTTCATGGTACGAGACTGTTCACCAAGAGAGGAGGGATCTGCCCCTGTGGTGCAGAATAAACATCTGGAGCTCCCGGCCGAATCAGGGTTACAGTAGAGATTCGGCCGGCTGTCTGTCCAGGTTCTGCCCGTCATGCTGTGAGGAAAATCCCCAGCTGAGTGAGATGCAGTTAAAACAATCTTGACTTTCCATTACACACTTGCTTTTCCTTACTTGAAAGCTTTGAAACTTGAAAACAAAGTACACAAACAGACTCAAAACTCAAAAACTTGCTCCAAGTGGCTCTGTCAGCGTGCCTTCCTCATTTTGACCAGTTAGTGGCCCATCACATTACATTACCCATCACATTACATCACGTAAAAATGTTGATGTGGGTGAATAGACCTGTAATTTAATTTAGGTTAAACGTCAGTTTGCATGCCCAGCATAATTTGGCAGTGTTCAAACAATTTTATATGTGCATGCGCAACCACGGTGGGGTTCCCGGGTTGTGCTTGGTCGTTTATGCAGGGCCCTGCCACCCAAAGCCTGACATGGCTGGTCCCCAGAACAAATACGTTTGAGTTGTAATGGTTCAAGCCCCCATGGTGGAGTGGAAATTTTTTAATTTTGTAGAGTATCAATTAATTAATGTAGGTACTCATTAGAGTACTAGAGCAAAGAAGTTATGTCAACTATAATGTGTAACTTTAAGGAACTGCTACTCAGAAAAATACAAATAAAAAGCACTGGAACACACAAACAGGGCTTCTGAGAGGTGATTAATATTATACTAAATGTCTATTTTATGCTTTTAATAAACGAAAGTGGTCTATGACTTTTGCACAGTAATGTATAATTTCCATAAAATAACTGTCATAACATTGTTTTTTTTTCTTATTCAAAAACACTAATAGCTCTTTACAGTTTGTGAAAATGTTATGACGGACAGATCAATAAAAATGAAATTACTTCCAAAGAAGTAATTTTACAACATGCAATGAAAGGATGCTTCTTTTTCCTCTTGAGAAGTTACTATTCTGGAAACATGCTTAATATAAAAAGAACATGTCTCATTGAAGACTGATTACCTTGGCTGTGCTGAATTCACATGCTGAGGCCTGGACCCTGAGATGAAGTGTTGCTGCTGGTCACTGGTAACAGAATAAAGAGATTCTTTAGAGAGAGAATAGTGCAGCATAATTTTTTATTGAATAAGCATTTAATAATAATTGTCCCGACTGGGTCGCGTCCGGACTGTAGAGCAGGAAGAAAAACACCAGAGCAGGCTTCCATACTAATCATGGGAAAAAAGACAGAGAAACAAAACCTGGCATGAGGGCATTACACAGAAGAACAAGAAGGGAAGACCAGGACCCATGTAATGTGAGTGTATGTTTGCGTGAGGATAAACTAAGGGAAACATCTATATATACTTGAGGGGAAGAGTGATGAAGTGAGGTGCAGGTGAGTGACTAATTACAATGTTAGAGTTCATTTGAATCAGGTGAGGGACTAATAACAATTTCCTCCACTACAGGAAGATCATGTGAGGGTAGTCCATTGTTCTCTGGTGCCCCCTAGGGGTCTTAGACGGAAACCGTGACAATCATCAGTTGTGGATGTTTATGACTGCTACTGTTTACCACAGATTCATTTCAGACTACTACCTTCATGTGTGCTTTTCTCCACTTAGGCATTTTTGTGGCCTTTCATGACTCAAGTACTTAACATTGATTGTAAGATAACATATATTTCTTCTTGAAAATCATGTATGCATTTTACACAGTTAACCAAACTATAATACAGGTTTGCGGTCCATGTTTATAGCATATAATGCTTATTGTTTAATCAGAATAAAGTGTCTGATACACTCATACCAGCACCACACATACACACACCATTATGTCATTTGAGTATAATTGTTATTTTAGCCTGTAATCTGTTACCATGCCCATTTATAATGGACCTACTAGGTAGATAACAAAGTGGTCAGTTGTGTGAACAAACAAGGTAAGTGTTTCTAATACAGTGGAATGTGATTATGGAATAAAATGCAACACATTTCTAAAAGAATATTATTTATATTACACCAAATTCTCAAGAGTTGTCATTAAGAAACTTCTCCACCAGTTTTAAATGTATTCAACCTACCAAAACAAGTCTGCAGTTTTAGTTTTTCTCTGAAGCTGTGGGTTTCCCATTAGCTCTAGTGCAAAATTGAAGAGGCAAACTACAGACAATCCTTTAGTTGACCATTAATTTGATATGCATAAAAAGAATTTTAGAGTTTGAAAGATCAAAAATGTACTCAAAGTGGTTCAAAAGCTGTCATTATTTACAAAATGTCCTACCTCATGTTTTCAGAGTGTTTTTAGCGATGATTCGATGATTCGATGTTTCATGAGCTTGAAAACAACCAATGTCCTCAGAACTCCACAGTGCTTCTAAAAAAACACGATCAGCAATCACACTTTGTCTGTGATGAAGAGCACGTGTGTGTCATTTTGCTGACGTCTTTCTTGGTTTCCATTGGTACCTGTTAAACCTGATACGCTTGTTTCTATGTCAGCAGTAAAGCACTTAGGCAATGTGCTACTGCTTGCATTGGGTTGTATTCATCTATTCAATTTTAATACAATTACTGGCACGTCATTGGCATTTTCATTGTTTTTACTAATTACTATGTTTAACTCAAAATGTCATTTTAGAATTTAGAATCTAACAGAGCAAAAAGGTTCGAGAACATGCTGGAGCACAGAGGTGAAAAGAACAGGAGAACTGAAAAACTAGTGCAAAACTGTTACAAAGGGGAAAGAGACTGATAATCTTTTCACTTGTGGTTTGAGGCAGTGCAAGTTCAAAACCTGGCCATAATACAGCTGCTCAGGGTCTCTATGGTCAAATTTTTCAATCAGGAAGCCCAAGATCCAGTTGTAGTCGGAGGTATTCAGACCAAGCAATCTTAACTTTCTTATCAAGTGTTTAGGAATTATGGTGCTGAACTAAAGTCTATGACAATAATTCTCGTATAAGTGTCTGTTTTATCCACACAGGTGAGGATCAGGTGAAGAGAGATGGTTTGCAAACTGCAGTGTTTTCATTGAGAGGGTCACCTTTATCTTTATTTGCTTCATGATGAGCCACTCAAAGCATTTCATGCTAATGATGGGAATGAGTGCAATAGGATGGTAATCACTGAGGCAGGACACTGAAGAATTCCTGGGTAGAAGGAGGATGGTGACATTGAAACATGTTGGGATGACAGTGATGCTCAGAGAGGTATTGTATATGTCTGTGAGAACATCTGCAAGCTCGTCTGCACAACCTCTGAGCATTTGGTCAGTAAATTCAGTCTGAAAAATGAGAGTTTAGTATGTTATTTATTATTAAAGTATGTTATTAAAGTATGTCATTTTCATGATTTCCATCCCTTTTCTTTTACTACATTACTCAGCATGCCCTGCACAAACCTGACTGGCATCGCTGATTTACTGTATAACCTACTCAACTAAGACCTTAGCTGTACCTTGACAATCAATCCATGGGGTTTATTATATTAGGATTATATTACTTATTTAAACTACTTGTCATATTTACATTAATTCCACAAGAATGTTGGCTCACACGAGAGATGTTATCATTAGACCACGCTAAACCTGTTCTGGGAAAAACCCTGCGCATTGCTGTGCTGTGTCAGTAATTCAATTAGAAAAAACATTTTCAGAGTTTAAAAAAGTGAATAGCAAATATATAAAAAATAAGATGGCTACAAAATAAAAGAGAAATCCTGAGGAGAGTGGATACTGGGCTAAGCATAATTCAAAGAAGAAGACAAGACAAAGGAACCAACCACCCAGGCAAAAAAATACAGCCATCATATTGCCAGACCATATGATATCATTCCAAAGATGATCTCAGATTGGTCCCTTTTTATGGCTTTTATCAGTTATCCAGATCAGCTTGGATTCATCTGAGGTGTCTTTTGTCATGTGATTGTTCCATTTTTTCAGCAGAAGGAAAATCTTTTGAAAAATGACTACCCGTCACAAACCGCAATATAGTAATAAAAAATATATAAAAATCTTCTGTTCTGTTTCCAACTAGTTAACCTTTCAGTTTAATATCAAAAATCTATATTTTACTCCTCTGAGCAATTCACTATCCTTTCTGCTTTAAATTACATGGCCACTTCATACACATCTACACTACTGTGCATTTTATTAGGTCCACTTACATTATATGTCCATCTTTATCACAGCATAAATCAAGCATTTATCCCTCGATCAAGCATTATCACGCGCTCACTCCTCTAGTCCAAAACGCACAGCCTTCATAACTCAAAACTGCCAAGACATGTAAAGCCCATTTAATCTGTTTCTGTGTGTTTTTCTTTCATATTCTTTTTTGTCGTGCTAGTTTGCATTTACAGCAGTATCTCTCTCAACTTGTGGCAGAACACCTACCACGCTGCGTGGGGGTGTGTAGAATTACAGTTAAAGAAAATTGGTGCCTTGTGGTAAGTTGTGAGTTGTACCCACAACAGATTTGTTGTGCCAACATGCCCCATGGATGTTTGTTTGAACTGAGATTTGGGTATTTGGATGCCTGGGCAACATTTTGAAGTTTTCTTTACATATGTCCCTCAAACAATTCCCAAACAATATATGCTGTTTGTGGGACAATTCTCTAAGCTTATGACTGCATCTCTGATGGGCCTGTAATTCAAAAACCCTAAGAAATTCCTAATATTTTCTGGTGCACTGCTCTATTTACTTCACTTATTTTAAAAAAAGAAAGAAAAAAAAGGAGCAGCTGGTAGACTAGTGGTTAGGGCATTCGCCCTGCGATCAGAAAGTCCGGGTTCGATTCCTAAGACCGCTAGGCACTGCTGAGGTCCCCTGAGCAAGGTACCGTCCCCACACACTGCTCTCCGGGCGCTGTGTTCGTAGCAGCCTCCTGCTTTACTTGGTGAATGGGTTAAATGCAGAGGTTGAATTTCATGCAGTGGTGTGTTCACGTATAACAAATGGTCACCTTCATTATTTATATTCTGTTCTATATGCACAATTTTTTACTCCCTAACTGCCACGGTAAATACCCTGTATTTATTTATATGCAGAAAATATTTCCTATATAAAGGAAATATTGTTTCCTTTCACTCTGTATAAGTTTAAAATGACTAACATTGAAATGGCAATAATGTCCCTTTACTGTATGAAGAAGAGCAGTTCTTTGACATGATGCTGCCTTCATACTTCACTGTGGGTATGGTGTTCTTGGGATCATATTTGAAATCCTTCTCTCAGCAATCTCAGCAAGGTGAACTATTACCAAATAGAAAAGTTCTCTTTTTGGTTCATAAAACCAGTTTGACCAATCCTACCAGAATGTTTAGACACACTTGTTCAAATTATATGTTTTGTTGATTTTCTAATTAAAATGAAGTTAACACATGAAATAAGCTTTAACGTGTAAATTAATTTACAATGATCAGTTATTTGCTGAAGAATAAATAAAATAGAACAAATGGAGTGCGTGTGCGCCCTGTGGTGGTCTGGCGCCCCTCCAGGGCGAGTCCCTGCATCGCACCTGAGACCCTAATAAAGATTAGTGGTTGCAGAAAATGAATGAAGAAATAAAATAAAATGTAGCGTGTGGAAAGGTTAGGGAGCCCTTTCGGTCAATATAATAGTGCTTCTGGGTCTCAGACCCTATATGAGGGTGTTTTATTTTATTTCTTGGCTCATCAAAGCTGCCGATTGATCTGAAACCATAAATGATTTAGCCTTACAAGACAAGAGGACAATATAGAAGGTATCTAAACACTTACCCGTATAATTTATGCTGTGAAAATGTTATTAAGAAATAGAAGTTAAATAGAACTGCTGAAGTGAAATCCTCTGAATACACTCATAACATGATTAGTTATGGAGAGCAGGACGCCCCCATCAAAATAAATATCGGTTGCTTTGAGAAACCTGCTGAAACTGACCACTAGGGGGCAAAAGCTAATTACTTCGTAGTTCTTGACGCTGTAACTGCCGATGTTGTTAATTTATGGTGTTTGAATATTATGTCATACAATTGTTTTTAATAATATAATAAATAATAATTTATGCACATGGTTACGTTAAGTCATATTATGTGTGTATAATCAAAAACATAATGTGTTTATGTGTGAAACTGATAAATGCACTGTATTGAACAATAAAAAACAAAACGACTCTGTTCTTGTTTTGGGTTTCTCGTGCTGTAGCTCATGCTTAGATGCAGCACAGAAACATATTTTGTAGGCATGTAGTTGGAGTCAGGCTTGGTTAATTTAGTTTATAGTTCATTTTCACTCGGTTTTATCTTTATTTAATTTTCAGGGGGTTTTCAGTTTAGATTTAGTTATTTTTAGTAATTTACTGGTTTTTTATTTAGGTTTAGACTTAGTTTTAATTTTTCAGTGATTCTAAGTGTTGGTTTGCAGATCTTGAAAAAGCTAGGGTGAGAGAATACATGACCCCAAATATCACTTACAAAATCATTGTTTTTAAAGGTAGAGTAATAAATCAGTACAGAACAACTTTAAATTGCCTGCAGTGATAGCCAAAATTAAATTGTGTAGAAACCATAACACACAAAAATACACTATATGGACGCCTGACCACTACACCAACAGGGACTTTACTGACACTGCAAATACATAGACTTTATTATGTAGTTGGTCCCCCTTTGCAACTATAACAGCTTCCACTCTTCTTGGAAGGCTTTCCACAAGATTTTACAGTTCCTGTGGGAATTTGTACCCATTCTGTAGAGCATTTATGAGATAAGACTCTGATGTTGGAAGAGAAGGCCTGGCTCACAATCTCGGTTCCATCCCAAAGTCGTTGGATGGGGTTGAGGTCAGGGCTTTGTGCGGGTCAGTCAAGTTTTTCCACACTAAACTCACCCAGCCATGTCTTTATGGAGCTCGCTTTGTGCACTGGGGCACATTCATGCTGGAATAGAAAAGATTCTTCCCCAAACTGTGACCACAAAGTTGGAAGCATGCCGTTGACCAAAATGTCTTGGTATGCTGAGGCATTAAGATTAAGCCCTTCACTGGAAGTAAGGGGCCTAGCTTGAATCCAGAAAAACAGGTGTGCCCCAGTATGTTTGTCTATATGGTGTAGTTTCAAAAGAAACCTCTAGAAACAAGGTAACATTTAGGTTTTAAATGTTTATTAAGAAAAAATATTCTCACAGAATGAAAGACATGTTAAAGAATCACTCAGAAGAAGGTCAAAATAATAAGAGCTTGCACACTAACCATTTTCTATAGTTGCCACAGCTTCTGCTTTACTGCCACCTTCAGGAACAAGACATCAGACTGAACACAGTGGAACAAAAGATCAGACTGAACACAGTGGACTCAGTGGAAATCAAAACAAAAACAAAGTTGATTTTACCTGCCATTCTGTTTCATTTTACAGTTAATAAATGTATTTTTGCCACTGTTCAATCCTATCAATCCTAGTTTAATCCTGGATTCTGGACTTTTTAACTGGACTTCAGGAGACAGAAACAAGTGGGCCATCACCCCATCAGTGTTGGTGGCAAGAGGGTGGATGTTGTCAGAGCTTCTGATTTCTTGAGGTTTATGTCAGACCTATCATGGACCATGAACACATCGGTTATAACTATAAAAGGAATGCAGAGGTTCCACGTCCTGCGGTGCCTGAAGAAAGCACGGCCTTCAAAAAAATCAGTTGCTGGTGAACTTCTACAGGTACACTACAGAGTCAATGATCACATACTGCATCACTGCATGATACTCTAGCTGCACCTTGGAGAACAAAAAGACTCTGCAACGCATCATTACATTTACATTTACGGCATTTATCCAGAGCGACGTACATCAGTGCTCAGGTAAACCTGTAAAACCTGTAAACGGCTTAAATCCACGTAAACTATTTAACTGAAATACTGCACATTCGGTGCACTTATCCAACATCTGTCAAATAATAATTAGCCAACACTTGCCAAACAATACCAGAACAACATAAGCCATAGAAAAGTTGAGAGAAGAGAAAGGAAGGATGTTTTTTTCTAAATAAGCATTAGAATATTAGACGTAGTTAGTCGCTGAGGTGACTGCATGTTCTAGAGATCTGGTCAACCCGTGGCGAGAAAGACAGATCTTCATCTAGAAGGGATGATAACCGAGTTCCCAAGAAAAACAATGAGATCATGGCTTGGTGAAGGACTCCCTTTGATGAAAAGGAGCTTGATCTTACTGGGGTTCAGCTTGAGGTGGTGGGCTGCCATCCAAAAGGAAATGTCAGCCAGACTGTCTGAGATGCGGGTTGAGGCCTGGTTATCTTTGGAAGGGAAAGAGAGAATAAGTTGTGTATCATCAGCGTATAAGTGATATGAGAAGCCATGTGAGACTATTACATCCCCAAGAGACTGGTATACAGAGAAAAGAGAAGTTGTCCTAGGACCGATCCCTGTGAGACACCAGTAGATAGTCTACGTGGAGCAGACTGCGTGCACTGCCATACTACCTGGTACCTCCAGTCATCGAGGTAGGATGCAAACCATTGCCAGGCTGTGCCTGAGACCCAAGATCAGAGAGTGGTGAGGAGGATCTGGTGGTTGACTGTGTCGAAAGCAGCAGAGAGATCGAGGAGGATCATAACTCACTCATTCTCCCCAACAAACCTATAAGACTGAATTATTCATCTGCACTCATTCCAGCCCTGCACAACATTGCAATTATTCTAGTCACTGGACTTTACAATGACTATAGTGTATATACACATGTTTTATTAATATTTTATTTGCCTGCATATTCAAAACTACATCTCATTGTACTTGAACAATGACAATAAAAGATTTGATCTATCTATCTCTATCTATCTTGATCTATCTAACAATAAAAGCATTGATCTACCTTGTTTTCATCACCTATTGTTTCCCTGGTTGGGGTTCTGAGGAATCACGACATTACACATAATTAAATGATGCAGCAGATTATTGCAAATAATTATGGAATGCCAGGAGTGCCAATATTATATATATAAATATGTCATTAAATACATCATTAAATGTGTCATTAATTGTTTAAAATGGGAAATACACTGATAAATAATTACTTAAGCTGGGAAATGCAGTTCTCTAGTTAATTTTTTGTATGCAAGGTTGTACTGATGTCACTCCGCCTTACATCAGGATTTAACGTTTAGTCTGTTCAGTTTAATTCAGTTCCGTTCAGTTAAATTCAGTTCAGTTCAAAGAGCTTTACTGGCATGACCATGAAATTAACAAAATAGAGTCAATATCAGTACAGATATAAGTAATAATAACATTAACTCTACTACTAAAAATAATAATATTGTGGCGTGGGGGGATGTATGTGTGTGTGTGTGTGTGTTAGGGGTTCATGTGGGGTTCCGGGGCATATGTGCTGTTTGGGGGGGCAGGTGATGAGCAACAGTTGCTCATCACCATGACAACTGGCAGGCTTTTTGGGGTGGAGTATTTAAGGGGAGGGTGGTGCTTAGGACGGGGTTGTTGGTGTTTGGGAGCTGTGAGAGCTGTGTTGGAGAAGAGCTGCAAAATAAAACTAAAAAGAAAATAGAACCTGTGTCTCCTGTGTCCCCTGACTCTACCGTTCGTCACAATATTTAAATAGTATCGCTTTCCGGTTTAGTTCATAACAGACACTGACGTAATTGAGGTTTTCTTTTGTTTACACCTCACTTCTTTTCGACGTACCCCATTCCACCTAATAATAGGTGGAGTCATAGTTTTTAGATTAGATTAGATTAGATTAGATTCAACTTTATTGTCATTACACATGTACAAGTACACGGCAACGAAATGCAGTTTAGGTCGAACAAGAAGTGCAATAAGCAGCAAGTGCAGGATAAAGGCATAAGTTATGAGTTATAAGTTATAAGTTGTGGGTTATAAGTATGAGTATATGTACAAGAAGAAATTGAATAATATTTACAGATGATGTGCAGTAGTATGAACATGATGTACATAATATATCGTATGAACAGTATGAGTATATGAGGTATGAATACAGTATGGATATATGAACATCATATACAACT
>JBBPCW010225872.1:0-15109 GCA_037974425.1 Phenacogrammus interruptus
ATATAATTACACACATGCACACACACAAATGTGTACATACACACATACACACACATCTTGTTGGAATTTAATTGGGACGTTTCTACTTTATACTAATACAAACTTTCTTCCAGAGTAAATATTTTATATTTTTAAACACTGTTTCTAGATACACTACCAAAGATTTCTTCTCTATTTCTATTTTTACCATTTAGTTCTTTGCTTATATATATATATTTGGAATTAATCTCTATTTTTTTTCACCCTGCAAAGATTTCTGTAGGTCAGTGGCGAGGGTTTTGCTCCTGTGTGACTTTCTTCTATAGTGGCTTTTTTGTTTTAAGGGTGTGAACATATCAGAATCAAGGTCATGCTTTCTGTCACAACAGAATGTGTTTCATTTTATGTTTTATTGTAGCAAAATGCCTGGTCAAACGATTCCTCACAAATAAGGGGCACAGAAACGAGGTGAAAGGTGTGAGGCGGGTGAAAGAATTTTACCCCAGCAGTTAGATCACCTGATGCTGTGGCCTGCTGGGTTTTTTTTTCATTTGTGTAGTCTTTGTTTCTGTTTGAAAATGGAAGATGCTGTAGTTGTGTATATCATTAAATCATTTTTACTCTCTTACCAGGATGTTGTGTTTCTGTTTAAAGATTAACTAATGTGCACATATTTCATTAAACCAATAGAGAATGTAGTTAATTTTTTGGGAAGTGAGAAAAATCCAAATACAATAAATCTTGCTGTAAAAGTTTCTGTACATGTTTACAATGCTGTGTAAGATTCCCATTGAACAGACCGGCGAAATCAAGGTATGTGTGGTGTAGCAATACTCAGTACTTAAATGACTATGAATCTGCAGCTTATCAATGCTGCTCAATTAATGCAATACAGTTTAATTTCTACAGCATAATTTACAACTGGTTTTACAAATCAGCTTTATGGAATCTGAGCCTGAGCTTTTATAGAGCAAGCCTGTGGTGACAAAGGAGAGGGAAGAGTCCCTAAAACTGGAACCAAGACAAGGAGAACCCATACTCCTCTGGCTACACTGTGAAGTTGTGTTCATTTCTGTACCTCATACTGTGTCCTAGACCATATACACTACTTTAACGAATAGTGGTTTGAGCTCCAGTTCTCAACTAAAGAAGCAAATGTTGGACTCCAAACTTTAGATTGATCACTTTATAAATTACTTGTTTCCTTTTTTAAACTTGATTTTAATTAACATTTTGTTTCAGGATCATTTGTATATATATGAAATAATTCACTTTATTACTAATAATTCAATTTTTTGGTACTGCCCAGAGAACACAAAGAAAGCGCGTCTTGGGAAGGTGAAATACCCCAGGGCTCGGGCGGGAGGTTTGAAAGTAGGCAACTTTATTTATTTCTCCTTGCTGCTGATTGGCTGCTGCCCTGTGACGCATCTCACGTGGAGCTATCTCAAGTGTTTTTTCTTTTGTTCCTCTTAAAGCCCTGGATTTTTATTACTGTAACTTATTCATCCTCCTTATACCAAAGAAAACGCGTTTGCATGAATTACAGTACAACATCAGTATGTTCTAGCACTGCAGAAGAAGTTCAGGGTAAACTGTACAGAACAGGTGTACCTTTACATTTTTTCAGGGTAATTGAAAGCTGAAAGCTATTAAGCTGAGTTAGAAATGTTTGTGGAAGTGGAGGTAGCTCAGTGGGTAGGATACTTGCCTCCAGACCAAGAGGTCATGGGTTCGATTCCTACCTTCAGCACTACCACTGGGTCTCTGAGCAAGACCCTAAACCCCTAGTTGCTCCAGGGAGAGACTGCCCCCTGTAGGTAGTGAATGGAAGTCGCTTTGGATAAAAAAGCGTCTGATAAATGGCAGCATATTTAGGAGCATATTTTGGGTTTACATTATAAAAATCCACAGTTTTCACTATATACAACGTTTACATTATATTTGTAAATTTTACTGTATATTTTTTTATTTACGGTATATAAACATATATATTCCACAAAAAAGTGTGTGTGTATACAAGCACTCCTTTTTTCCCTTTTGTCATTAAATTTGACATTTAATGATCGTTGGAATTTAGTCAGGACTTAATTATATTTTCTATTTTTTACTGATTATCAGTAGGCTTTCAAACTTTCTTCCAAAGTGAATAATTTATATTTTTAAATACTGTTTATAGATACACGACCAAAGACTTCTTCTATATTTATCATTCAGTTCTTTGCCCATCCTCCTCTCGCACAGAATCATAGAAAATCTTTCAGTATTACACTATATGATTACACTCCTTACTTACTAATGCAGTGACTTTAAGAATCACTCCTTGCTCACAAAAGTGTTTAGCTTCACAAATACAGCTTACATATTCTTCAGAGCAGTAGCATTTCATCAGGGAGGTATGAAGCCTACCCAGCGATGAAGCACTGTCCAGTACTTTTAAAATGAGCTGAAATAGCATTTGTGACTCAAAACTAATCATCCAACATCAGTATCCTTTTTCTCTTGCGGTTGAATGCAGTCAAGTCCTCACAACAATGTTCCAATCTATAGCACAAAGTGTTCCCAACAGAGTAGAAGCTGTTGTGTTTTGGTTCTTCTTCTCACAAACTCTAAACTTATTTATAATTTAAATCTGTTCCATGTACACTCAGATGAACCACTTGCCACACAGGTGCACTTTCAGACTGTATTCCACCTGCTGCTCTCCATCAGATGTTAAATTTGTGATTGTAACTATAAAAGGCATCTTTATGGTAAGTGATCCTGATTTTTTTAAAAATTCCTTCACTTTAATCTGTAATAATATGCCACCTTTTCACAAGTCAGTGAGTTCTGTTTATCAGATCAGTTTATCTTCACACTTTCTTGAAGGCTAATGATCTTAAAATGAAATTAAATTTTTCTGTGAGCATGTTTGGAGAGATATTTAGGGTTTACTCTATGAGAATAGGCATTTTTAGGTATTTTTAAAAACCAAAACAACACATTTTTGTCACTAAACGCGGGTGCTCTTGGAACGTATATTGTGTATAAAAGAACAGTTTGTTCCATGTGATAACATCAATCATTTTTTGTTGAAATGTCTTTAATTAAACTGAATTTAGACTGAAACAATGCGTTCAAGATGAAGTTATTGACTCACATCCTGATTGAGAACTCCAGGGTAGAGGTCTTGTCTGTTTAACCTCAGCTATGTATTTCATGTACAGTGCTATACAATTGTAGGAAACTGCAAGAAATTCATGTCTGCTATTATTTTAGCCTATGTAGCTAATTAGCTTACACAATCATGGGTATGGATGTGTAGGTTATATTGTGAGAAATGGGTTAGAAAATGTCTCACATACTGAGAGCCAGATGTAACTCATAAGGTCTTTTTCACGCAAATAAAAAGCAAAATATAGGTAAAGAATGAATGTATAACTTAGCAACTGTGATATTGCTCAAACTGTGGACATATTTGAATGATGGTGCAGGTTCAGGCTTGCCACAGATCAAGGTTGCCACCGTGTATGTGAGAGAATGTAATTAAATGGAAACGCAAAAGCGATAAAATGAAAAAGCAGAAGTAAAAATGAGGTGCATCTGAGGATATTGTGGCTCAGACACTGCAGAGTCTGCCCATATCCAACATCCAAATTTTGGTAGTGTGTTTGCCCCAAATCTAAGGAGGTCAGTATAAACACCGAAGGACTGTCTGTAGCAGGCTTGGGCAGAGGTGGTCCGGTATTTCATGACTCTTTTCATTCTTGGCCCTCTAGTGGTGGAATGAACTCCCTCTTGCAGACAGATGTGCGAAGTCCCTCGCGTCGTCTCAAGACCCACATCTTCTAGGGGACCAACTAGACTTTATTCTTTCTGACAGGGTTTGTTAAGGTGTGTAACTTAGCCAGCAGAAACTTCATTAAAAATAGAAGTTGATTTAAGTCTAGCTTTACAGGTATGAAGATCAAATGTGGACTACTTGAACCCTGATGTACATCGTTCTGGATAAGAGCGTCTGCTAAACGCCGTTAACGTAAACGGGCTGCTAAAGTTATTGGACAAATTTATCATTAGAAAATCTTCTTGCACAGATACGATGAATTAACTTTTCTTCTGTAGTCAAAACAGTTATTACTGGAAAATGCCTGAAAGTTCTGATAGGTTATGAAGTGCATGGAGTATATGAACTGTGCTGTGTGCTCAGCACAAACGTGAAGAACTGAATAGACCTCTATGGACGTTTGCTTCAACACCCCCAAAATAGACCTAACGACGTCCGTGACAGGGAGCATGTAATGACTGAGGCTGTCGGTTTGTTGAATACAATGTTTGTGTAACAAAAGTCTGAAATATTTCTTAAACAGCCCCCAATAGGCCTCAGTTTTAATTTTATCTACAGTGCTCTCAGAGTAGGTCTTGTTCAGTTCTAAGGGGGTGCTGTTGTTTAGTGCTACTCCAGTTGGCAGATGGCACTGTTGCTCTGCTAGGAGCTCCTCTGTTGACTGTGGGTGGGGGCGGGGGAGTTTGGTTGGGGGCGGTAGTTGGTGCTTTTAGGTGGGCAGGGGAATAAGCGTCACGTTGCTGTTGTACTGGAACTTTACTTGCCTTCAGTTTCGCTCACTTTCACTTCCGCTTTCTCTCACTTCTTTTTACAGAGCGGGCCTTCTCTTCACTGAGCTCTTTATTGAGTAACTGATGTAAATAACAATCAAGTCAACTAGGTCACTACATAATACCCCTTAAAGTATCTCTTCACACTGCACTGGATGAATCAAACCATACACACTTAGCATCCCACTGAAGAGGTTAATGTCATTTTTGTCAACTTTTAGGTTCACAATGTAAATGTTTGGTCAAAGGGAAATGCACAGAAACTCCTGAAAACAACAAGAGAAGCCCCAGCAAGCACTGTGAGCAACTAAAGGATCTGTTCCTTTGGATCTTGGCAGTACCTGTGAAGGTGAACAACATAATGAAGTCTCTCATTTGATTGAAAATATGTTGATTTCAACCTTCTGGACCCGGCTGGCTGACAAAACCTGCCATACCTCAGGGAGAGAGATGTGAAGAAGATGACTGCGCAGTTCAGCTTTTGCACAGTAAAAGGTTCAACTTTTGCAGAACGAAAGGAACCTGAGAGACCCCAGCACTGAGCTATAGTCACTGAAACCACTTCTGAGGTACATTCAGACCTTCACACACAGACGAGTGTGGAAAGGGCCTGACGAGCAACATCTGCACAGACAGGAAAGTTACACTGTTGTTGTCTAGTATCAACAAACTGAGGGGACACTCCTGTCAAAAATATATTACGTGCTTCAAAGCTGTTTTTTTAATTATGTGTTGCTAGCTGGCTAACTAGCCAATGTACTGAGCCAGGGGAATAAGTAAAGCAGATAGTCTGTTACTGTTAAGATGATGATCACATAATTGCAATCATATAACCGCCTGACATTCCAATAAGTCGTTGAATACATAAGAGACACATAACTCATCAAGGTAGGAAAGCTGAAGTTAGCAGATCAGATGCCTAACTTTTCTCTGATGTTTCAGTAATTCAGCCTCTCAGCCTCCTTAGTCCTCTGGTTTGAAAAAGAGTCTGTAATTGTTGTAAAGTTTAATTTTTTTCAATGATAAAAAAGCTCCCCGTTCCATTTAGGTGAGCCCAGAGGTTCTCAAGCCAGTCCTCAAGAACCCCCACATGTCTGCTCTAACTTGCGAATTGGATCATAACTGTGGACTGTCTGGGTGTCCCTAAGGACTGGTTTGAGAACCATTGCCATATTCTATTACCACAACATTTATCAGCCCATGGGTCCTCAAACCCAGTCCTGGTGACCCCAGATGTGCGTTTTAGCATAGTACAACTAAGCATATTTTATGGGAGATGTCAGAAACAGCCACAACAAATTATGTTTATTTATATAATGTTAAGATTACTAAGGATTTGGTCAGTACAGATGCTATGATGCTTGATATTAGAGTGTGACAAACTGTGATGACATCTAAAGTTGTAGCATCTGTCATGATAGTTATATTAACAAACATAATCTGTGTAAGGAGTGATAGTTCAGGGCAGGCAAGATGTAAACACAAGATCCAAAAGAATTATAATGTCAAACAATTAACAAAAACCCAAACATATACAAGGGTTTCACCAAAACATGAGAAATCAAATACTGAAGGACTACAAGCAAGATTAACAAAACAACAAGCAAAATAGAACACAAGTAATCGGGTTTACAAGAAATCGACATAAGCAGAAGATTTTCCAAAGAATCCACCAACGCAGACTGAAACAGAGTGTTTATATACACTGACTACACAACGGGAAACAGCTGGCCAGGGGAGGAGACAAGAACAAGACACAGGTGAGCAGGATAACAAGAGGGGGGCTGGGTTAAAGGAGAGCTTAAGACCACTATAACAGACTCACATGGAAAAGACACATGGCTCAGGTAAACAAAGGCTCATGGAGAATGTAAACAACAACATAGATGGGAAACAAGAGAGAACATTACAATAACATTACCATTTATTGGTTAATAAACTAGAACATATTGAGAAAACATTACAACCTGTATGTTTACCATCTACCATGACATTGTAATGGAATCAGTGTTATGTGGCAGGGTTTAAATGTCACTGAAAATGTATTTGTGCCTCTTTATTTTTTAGACTATACCTGGTTATTCAGACCAGACGAAGCCCTCTGGGGTTTTTAAAAATAAAGCTGGGGTACGATTTACACAGAACGACAGGACAGTTCACAGATAATCAAGTTGTGGAGGTTACTGAAGTGCAGTTATGGCTCAAGTTTTGGGGTCATTCAGTGTTTAACTCTGGAAACACTGTTCAGACCTTCTGTCTAGAGCGAGATTTGTGCTGAAATATGTAACATTGATTAGCTGTGATCCAAACCTATTACACCTTGGCGTTATGGGTTTGGCTTTAATGAATTGTCTGAATGAATCTGACTTATTTATTTTCACTGCATGCATTTTGGAGCGTTGGTGACTTCTCTGGTATCTGTTATTCTTTTTATTATGTAATGTAAACATGAAACCAGCTGCAATGGTATGCTCTCAATAAAAATACATTTTATTTGTAAAGAAACATTTCATAAAAGTTTTCTTCACAAAGCAACACAACATGCTCAAATAAAACTCTTTTAAAACACTTACTTAAAAAATTGTACTCTGCCATTTAGGTGATCTGGCACTGTGACAAAATCTAGTTTACACTATTTTTCACTTCCTTTTAAAATAACCTTTTACCAAGCACTTTCATTTGTTTTTCACACACTGACAATATTTTATGCTTTTTTTACTTTGTGTTGCCTTTAAAAATACCTTGCCTTGGTGTCCCCAATTTGCTTCTTTATTTTACAGTTAGGTTTATAACAGTGACTAACACTAGATGCCAATAGTCACCCAAAGCATTCACAAATCTTATCTCAACCCACTGAAACCACATCCAGTCATTAATTTGGTGCAGGACCGTTGATGCGATTTAGGATACAGTATGACTTACTCTTGAGTGTAAATGAATACTTCTTCAGTTTGCTGGAACAAAAAACTGATTTGAGATCAGCCATTCTACTCCTTAATAAAAACAGACCCTATTGACTGAGGCAGCCCACAGTTTTCAGCCCCTCAGAGGCGTTTTAGTTGTTTTGACTGGGCTGAGAGAGGTTTGAGGGATTTGAGTGAATATTGGCTGCTAGTGTTTATTAGCGACGTTAACCTTGGAACTCCAGCGCAAAAAGAAAAGAGGAGAAATTATAAGACACTTATAAATTCTTGACATGAAAAACATGTGAAGTGAAAACTGTGTAGATTCTTCTCCAAACCATTCCTTTATGCCATCTTTGCTTCTGTTTGAATTCTAAAATCATTTTCTATGTATTGCCAACACTTTAGACCACCTCTCACAGTGAGCCAACTTATTCACAAAGCTCACAGAGAGAAATACATTTTTATACAACACAATGCTGAGAAATAAAGCAATATAACAAAAGAAAAAACATACATAGATATTCTCAGTACAAGTTCAGAATCACAGAAGTTCAGAACCACAAAAATTAAAACCCTGCAAAAGCCAAACAGGTCGTTCTTTCTGGGTTAAAATAGACTCGTGACCCTCATCACTACATACAGTAGCTAGTTTGTGCAAACAAACATCTATAGAAAGACACCTTGTTCTTCTAGTTTGATGCTCCTCCACTAGTTTTGGTAGGTATTTATATGCATAGTAATATATAAAACACATGGGAATCCTGCAATATACTACAACTAACTGCACAAACTCACAGTGGAAATGAAAATGACAATCAAAAAGGGGTCTAGTGATGAGTGTCCATGGTGAAATATACATAGAGATAGTTGGCGAATGGGCATTATAGCTCGTGGTTAAGCTTTATAAACTGCCCCAGTGGCTTTTCTGCATACATATTAAACACCTTTTAGTTTTGGTTTTCTTTTGAGAAGGTTGAAACGTATGGAACTCAATGTTCGGCATGAAAACATATTGGAATGAACACAGAATTTAAAAACCAGATGTCAGCCGCTGTCCAATAATAAAGACTAGAAGTTAAAGTGGAATGGAATAAGTCATGGGTTGAACATTTTACAGTAAATTAAGAGGTCAAGGACAGTCTCAGCATTCTCCAGTAATGCAAGTTTGGGTTGGACTGCACTCCTGTGTCACAGCTCAGCGCTCGCGGCGTGGCGGCAGCGGCTGCATGTGAAGTTGGTCATAGGTGTCTTTAGTGGCTGAGCTCAGACCCTGGAACAGACAGAGATGAAGGAGAAGTGGTGAGCATAATATTCCTTCACGATATTTTTTAAATATTTGCCATTACGTTATAGTTAGTTTTCAGGATTCAAAGTTAAATGTGTGTTTCGGCCGATGTCCTTTCACTCACCTGGTACACTTGCTCATTTTGACGACGCTGTAGGGAGACACACAGAACGAATGTCAGCCCATACCACATGCTTTTCCTGCCACAAACCCCCCTCTAACCTGTCCTGTTTCTACTTCACTCTGCTCTACTTGCCTCGTTTCAGCAAATATGCCCAGCACAGTGGTCTGAAAGAGCCTGTGATCCACTCTTGAAAAGCAAAGTGCCATAAAAGACACCTTACTTTCTCTCGTGATCAAATAGCAAACCTTAACTCAAAACAATTACTGACTGTTAATTATTAATTATTCTCCTGGAAATTGGTGGGTATGTTGTCATTAGATAATAGTGACTAGTAGATTTATATTAAGTTTTGCACAAAATATACAAAAATATATATTAATAAATAAATAGACAGAGATAGAGAGAGAGCGAGAGCAAAAGAGAGAGCAAGAGAGAGAGAGCGCGAGAGAGAGCGAGTGAGAGAGAGCAAAAGAGAGAGAGATAGAGAGAGAGAGAGCGAGAGAGTAAGAGAGAGAGTAAGAGACAGAGTAAGAGAGCGAGAGCAAGAGCGAAAACTGAATTGGTTAGATTTTCATCACAAACGGGAAACGGTTTTGTAAATTAGGTGCTTGCCAGAGCGGGTCTTTTTTTATAGGTTTATAGAACATGGTCGTCCAAGGCTAGAACCTTTGTGCTGAAAAATAAATGACTTGAAAAAAAGAACTTACATCTCTCTTCGTGTGGATCTCCTTGTATGTGTCTTCGGTTTTCTTCTGCAGACGCTACAAACGAACACAAATCATTTCCACATTAATAATGTTCTCGGTTTCTTTTATATACAGTGTAACGGCGGAGATGAGGCCCCCAGTGGCCCCTCCGACTATTAGGCGTCTGTACAAAATGTCCTGTACTGGGCGACACGTGGTGGAGAGCTACAAGCTCCAATACCAGGAACTTATACTCTTTTTTTTTCTCTCTCTCTCTCTCTCTCTCTCTCTCTCTCTCTCTCTCAGAATTAGAGTTGCGCAAGTCTTTCACACTCCAGCTTTAAAGGGTTTACAGTAATGTGCTGTTGGTGAGAGGGACCCTTACCGTATACGTTCCGTCATCTCTGTGAGCCTGCAGACAGTCACACAAACAGCAGGTTATCATAAAGTTTCCTTCTTCAGTTCAAAAACAATGTTGTTAATGTGAAGATCACATGTCACTGCGCTCAAAGTAAAAAGTCAGTTGTTTTAACTACTCACCCCGCGGGCTCGTCCACTCTCAGCGTCTCTCTGCCTCAGACCATCATAAGTGGATCGGTTCCCCTTTAGATCCTTCATTTAATAATAATAATAGGAAGAAGAAGAAGAAGAATGGAAAAGAACGGAATTATCATTTTCTGCTCATAATCGTTTTGCACATTAAATAAACATATATATGTGTGTCTATAGTTTATATGCAACTAAGCACATCTGCAATATTTAAAATGTAATCGTTCAAAGCACATCTTTTATATTGCTAAGATTATTTTGTATATTTGACATGTTGTTTTACATTCCCAGTTAACTCTATGCTAACACCTGCTAAAAGTACTTAACAGTAATTACCTATTTTTTTTTACCAGAAAAAAAAACCTCACACCTACTTGATACAGGGACTCATTCTGCGTTTTTGCGTTGGTCTGGCAGAACTGGTTACAAAAAGGAAAAGGGACATAAATGTATTTTCATTTTATTTTTAAACTGTTTCTGTACTAGGCAGTAAGAAAACACAGTGTGAGTCTGAATGGAGATCTTACTTTCTCACGCAGAAACAAGGCTGTGATTATAACGCCGTAGATTAACAGGACCCCGTCCAGGATGTAGCAGAACCGGGGATCGTAGAGTACCGACAATGCCTCTGTTTAAAAAGAGAGAGAGAGAGAGAGAGAGACAAAACAGTTCAGTACTACAGAAAGACACTAGGGCTGCACAATATATCGCAAATTTACCGTCATCGCGATATCAACATGCTCAATATACATATCACTAATATATATATATATATATATCGCCAAAGACTGACTGAACCGCAATAAATTGTGTTCACCCAGTGCCACAGAGAAGAGGGCAAAAAAAATCACTGGGCAGTTTCTTCATCTTATGTGCTGTTGTTATAGATTGTTCCTTTTGCTATTTTTTTCTGGCTAAGAACTTACTATAATTTTAATTAATTTAAATTATTTTTTAAAAATCTGATATTTTCAATAATGTTCAATGGTTCAAATGTTTTATGTGAGGCATAAAATGCTCTGTTTAAATAAATTCTTTAAAAAAACATGTTGGAATTGAAGTATTGCATTTCATTTTTTTTTTCTGAATAGACTAGTCAGTGTCTGGAATCTATGTTACCAGCAAATCCAAAGCAGAAAAACATTAAACACTATAAAGGCTTTTTTACTTACTTATAGCATGTGATATCGGCATCGCAAGACTCAACAACATTATCGCATATCGCACGTTTTCCTAATATCGTGCAGCCCTAAAAGACACAGTACAGAACACTGAAGCCCCATTTATGAATGCCTATCACTGGGAAGTCCATGTACTGGCACCACAGGAGACAGTGTGTAAAACACGACGGCCACTTTGAAAGTGATTTTTCATGCAAAACAGGCTGCACAGTACGATCTACATCCTTTACCTCCTGAGTAAAACAAAAGGGGAACATCCCAAGTGCTAGAAATTCTGAAAGATTCTACTGAAAGATTCATTAGAAAGGATGCAAAAATGAAATTAAAGATGAAATAAAAGCAATTTCTATTCAAAGTTTGACCATTCATGGTCCATTTTCAGGATTTCTTGGGGAAAAAAAATATAAAAGGGCTGCTGTGTGTATCACACTGGGACATTTATAGTAATTATTATATAATTACTATATATAATTATATACATATACATTATATACAAAAACATATAAATTATAATATAAATTATTATAATAATATAATAAACATTATATTTTTGACGTCCTTCATCATGTTAAATTCAGCTAATAAACTATAGTTGTGTATTTTAGGTGCAGAAGTGCGCTCTCTATAGAGGATGTGAACTTCATTTCACTGATATTCTAACTGTGATCGTACAGCTGAGAAAATTATTCAGCCCAGGAACATCTAAAACATTTTTTTCTAAATGCATTCTGGGTTTGTGGTGGGAGTGAGCTCATCTTCTCCTCATGAGCTCAGAGCACAAAAACATGCACCTAAACTACTGGAATGTCATTTACAATCCTGAACACTAAGAAGCGAGACCACAGGATTTCTCTGTTTAAATACGAACATAAAACTGAAAAATCACTTCAGAGCCCCAGAGAGAAACAATTAAGGCCTTTTGCATCAGCATTAAAATACGATAAGATAAGATAAGATGACCCATTATTAGTCCCACAGGTGGGACATTTGCATTCTTACAACAGCAAAGTGGATTAAACAAGAGAAGAAGGTAGAAGCAGCGTAACACAGAAAAACAATATAATAATGTAATATAAAAAGGGCTGTACACAAATATTATATAAATATAACATAGAAGCTTGTGTGTAAATATATGTATGTGGATGTATATAAGTATGTACACATTGCACACAGACCTGTGAAACGCTACACAGCTAGACAAACACACACGCATGCACACGCACATACACACACACACACACACACACACACACACACACACACAAGGTGCAGCACAGTGAGCCATATGTGATCCACCAAGCCTCTTGCGGTCGGTGAGCCTCGCACAGTTTCTAGTTCAGCGGTTTCCTCAGCTGCAGCTCACTCCGAGCCCGAGAGGTGAGGTGGTGTAACTGACTGTGTGTGTGTCTGTGTGTGCAGACAGAGAGAGAGAGAGAGAGAGAGAGAGAGAGAGAGAGAGAGAGAGAGAGAGAGAGAGAGAGAGAAACACTCCTGTGGCCCATATTTATAATATACACCTACACACACACAGAATGATCTTTGAAGAGATAACAGGGGCATATGTGCTCATGAAAGGGTCTTTGAAAGGTGTGACGAACGTCTCATCTTCAGATTAAAATCATGCGCCGTTATTAATGTAGTTATTTTTGCAATCATTCTTACCTTTTTTTCCCTACAATAAATAGTCTCTATCTTTTTTTTTCCAAGGACGTCATTTCAACTAAAAATAGTGCCTTTTTCAGCCTCATCAGTGTTTTACTCACCCATGCACATACAAATATGTACAAATATGTACTCGACTCTGCTTTTACTTGCAATAAGTGTATTCTGTGAAAGCGCTTTGACGTAAAGTTCGAAAAGTCGAAACTGAAACAAATCTCAAAAAATAAAAAGGTAAGAAGTTAAAAGTAAAACATTTTACAGATGAAATAGTGTAAAAAGAAACAAAGTAAAAGAAAGTTACATGGACTATTTAGGCTAAAGTTTATAGATCAATGAAAGTGAGAAGTATGACCATGTAAACAAAAGTAAAAAATTTTAAAGTTAATCGTCGAATTAAGAAGTGAAAAGTTTAGCATTTCTAAGAGTGTGTTCCTATTCATTGTGACTATCCTGGAAAACTAAGGTAAAAGTGCGAAAACAGCAACACTGTGACACAAGAAGCTGAGCACTGGATCCTGCTTTGCTGTGTCAGATAGATACATGAGTGACCAGCCCCCCTCACCCTCACTGCCCTCCACTTGTATTAAATATCTTAATCCAGCAAGATCTAATGTAACTTAGGGTGTGAACACTTTAGCACGCCTGCGCATTTTAACCCAGAACTGCAAAAGCCAGATCTCGAGAGCTGAGAGCCGCAGATGCAGATATTAAACTATTCACCGACAGATGACTGAAGTGAGTTGGGGGACGGAACACTTTGGCACAGTTGCAGCGTCTCAAAGCAGAACTCTTGTGTAAAAATGTCACACACCAAAAACAAGCTAAACCCTTTCAACATTTTCATGAATAGTTTGTAAAAAAAAATGTAAAAAAAAATATGTATAATCTATGCCTTCTGGTAGTCCAAGTACCTTCAGGCTGTTCCTGTTCAAACTGTAAACCTGAAATCATCCAACTCCTGAGAGAGTAAACTAATTTTATATTACATGTTTTTATATTACATATTTAGAGTGTACATTTGAACTCACTCTAAATAAACAAACAAGTAAATAAATAAAGGCTAACAAATAGGTTACTTTTGTCCAGGTTACTTTTTATGTGTTTTTTCCTTTGTGTAAATAAAGATGCAGAAATGTGTTCTGGGTGTGCTTTTCCCTTAAAACAATATTTCTTCATATTTTGCTTCCAAAGAGACAGACCTTCTTGCATTTTTAATGTAGTCTGGAGGAACAGTTCTCCAGGCTTCCTGAAGGACTTTCAAAGACTCTTAATTTCCAGTCCAGTTCCTGAAGCTGTTTCAGAGGAATGGTGACTTACGTATGAATCATTAAAACATTAAAACTTAAGGCTTGAACCAGTGAAGTAACAGGTGCAGGTGATTCCAGATGATCAGGCGGTGATCAGTATACTGGTGGTGCTGAATGCTGAGTGGTTATCTTGGTCTTTAAGCACTTTGAAGTCTGTCGGCATAAAACATTTATTCCTATTTCTTTCATTTAATGTACTCAATATGCCAAAAGCATAAAGCAGTATTTTTCACAAAGTAAAATATAAAAATATCTATATCTACAGCTCCAGAAAAAAAAGAGAGCATTGCAATTTATTTTTAAACCAGCATCTCTATAAATATGGCAATCATCCCATTCCAGTGTCTGTTAAACTCCTACACAAGCACCTCATTCTGCTTTAATGAGGTACTGATCACTAATCAGCTGAATCACATCTTATTTAACTAGGAAAAGTATAAAACACTGCTGTAATCAACTCTGTCCTCTCACTATGAGACCAGCTGGACGGCAAAAGTCAACTAGAAGTACGTCAAAAGTAATTAGTGCCCTTTTTAAAAGAGTGAACAAGAGATGATTTTATTATTCAAGTTCTGTAAACACTGCATAATTTCTCTTATTTAGAGGTTTTGTTATGTGATTTAAAATTAGGCTTTAAATTACAATATTTTTTTTTGGAAATTAGAAATATTGTCAGCAGTTCTTAAATTCTAAGGCACAGTGGTTCAGTACAATACTTGCACCTTTAAAAGATAAAACCTGAGAAACTGAATATTTGTGCAGCAGGAGTTCCCATAAGTGTGCAGCTCTTATAAGTTGCTTTGCTTTCACTCTTCTGTCCAGTTCATCCTAAAG
>JBBPCW010225981.1:0-15108 GCA_037974425.1 Phenacogrammus interruptus
CACGCACACACCATTAACCCCCTAAACCCCACAACACACACACACAGCCCTGGGTTCCTCCTGCTCGTCACAATATAAATAGTCAAAAATAAGTGGAGGATATTTGCAGTTTCCGTGTTATTGTGGGGATATCTGCGTACCTTTATCAGTTCGGTTCTCAGAAAGAATCCGTGTTAGACTGGCTCTGCGACTGCTGATCACGTCACGACCCTTAATATAAGCATTTATTGTTATCCAGTTCTCACTTTGTTTGTTCATTCTGTTGTTCTTCATTTTAGGTTATTTCACCCAGATCTCCACTCTCGCTGATGTCCAGGAGAATGTGATGGAGTACCTGCATGTGCTCAGTAGACCAAAGGTGATTGATCAGGAGCATGATGTCGTGTGGACCGAGGCCTACATCGATAGTACAGTGAGTTTCTTCAAATTCACCAGGTGTTTAATATCAGAAGTGCAATCTCAGTGTAAAGTCACATTAACGTTGTAAAACATCTTTTGAGTTTTCAAAGGTTATCACTCTTTTACTACTGAATGTCTCAGAGCAGAAGGACCGACTGGAGTGTGACTGGAGGAAAGAAAGTGTTGATGATGCACTTTGGGTCGGTTTCCTGGACAGGGATTAAGTCTAGTCCTGGATTATGTAGTGCTGGGAATAGAGATTTTCCATTGAAAAGGAAAGGGTAGCCCAAGACTAGGCTTAATCCATGTCTGGGAAACTGAGCACTTTCAATCCAGTTGTATTAGAACTGGAGATTGGAGCCAGATCTTCTCGTCCAAAATCAGTGTCTGACCTCATAAATGCTACAGAATGAATGGAGACAAATTCCCACAGAAACTCCAGAATCTGGTGGAAAGTCTTCCAAGAAGAATGGAAGCTGTAAGAGCTGCAAAGGGAGACCAACTCCAGATTAAAATTCAGATTAAACTCCAGATTAAACTCCAGATTAAAGTCTGTGGATCTAAATGCAGTCATTAAAGTCCCTGTGAGTCCCAATACTTTTGATCATGTAGTGTAGTTGCCAATTTTACCAAATATCTTGGTGGAGTTCTTTGTGTGTTTTCCTCTATACTCTCGTCTGACCAATTTTCCAGTAACAACTACAGCTCTGCCGTAGACCAGATACTCTCTCGTTCTCCTGTTTTCCCATTCTCTCGTTCTCCCGTTCTCTCCTGGTCCTGCTTGTTTAATGGTACAGTCGCTTTGTGCCGAGGATTTTCTACCCTGCCTCTTTTTCTTCATGCACATTATTTCCACTCTTCCTCTAACCTGCATTCACTCAGTGCCTTTGTTCACTCCACTGTTTAACCCCATCAATCTCTGTACAGCCCTCACTTTAAACAACATTCTTTCACCTTCAGATTTTTCTTCAAATCTTACCTAGTGCTTCCTTTACATTTCTTCTGTATCCTCCTCAAATTCCTCAACTCCAGCTCTCTTCACTTTTCTCATCCCGTCCCATCCACAGCGCACCCTCCGTACTGTATTTCTTTCACTCATTTTATTCCTCGTTATGCTCTTTGTTTTGTTTTTGTTTGGTTTTCCTTTCCCTCCAACTCTTTCTGGTTTGTGTTACATTAATAAAGTGAAACTTTTTATACATTTTATACAGATATTGACCTCATATTGAAAGCTGAGCACAGGCTCAAAACAACCAAAACATTTTATTTAAGCTACTGAGCGTTTTAATTTAATTGCTCAAATTGCCAAACGTTGTAAATCCTACGGGAGGAAACTCACAGCCAAAAACATCTCACAGCGTGTCTATATCTTCCTTTTTTAAACAATCCAGTGTTTTCCTTATACATGCTGTCTGCTTTTCATCACTTACGGAGTAAATCCTCGTATCTCTTTTATCTCTATCCTTTTTGTTGACCTTCCCATTGTGTAAAAATGTCATAATGAAGAAACCAATAAGAATGCTCCACATTCTGAATAAACACATTTACCTTTAGAAGTTAAGACTTTCATGTTAATTCCCCTGTAAAGTTCCCAGTTTGGACAACGCTGTTAAGCCCTATGGCACAAAACACACTTCCCATCTCTTTACATTCAGAATATAGAGAAGAATATGAATGCATGTAATCTGTAGATTTCAAATTGTTCTCTCTCTCACACACACTTTTGTGGCGTTATCAGTGTCCTTTCATTCTACTGAATGGACTCTTGCGTGTGAGATGGGTGAATTTTTTTCTGCTGCAATTGTTTGCTCCCTTCCGTCGTTCAGTGAATGAAACAGATGGGAAAAGACGACTGGATGAATATTCTTCTATTCTCACCTCCTCGATTCCCTTGCTTTCCTCATGTCTCTAGACGAGAGAATGCTCGACCACCTCTGCTCTTAAACTGTCCAGTATTCTGTACATCCTCTAGTCTCTGTGTTTTATATAAAGACGAACACATTCATTCACAGGACGCCGGTAGTCGGGAAGGTTCTTTTCTTTATCTGGAGTCTCTGCTTGATAATTACTTGTTCATTGTTTTGGTTTTGAAGGAGTGATTCTCATTTTCAGTGTGCGCTGCTTCCCAGTCGATGGCAACTGATCAGAGCTCGGCTCACTCCGACTCGAGATAAGAGATTTCAAACCCCCATTCATTAAAAATCAGTCGGATGAAATGGGACGGAGACTGGCTGCCACCTCTGGTTTTGTCTTCACAGTGTAACATGCAAAATTGTAGACAGTTCCACACTCTGATTGGCTAAAGAGAATTCCACCCACCCTGTCATTTATGATTACAGCACATGTGTTTCCCCTGATCACCAGTCACTAACAGTTTAAAGTGCAGGCGCTAATGAACTCTGTCAGCAGTCGTGATGGAGGAATAAACAATCTGGAGCCAGAAAGGAACAAAATATCTACAAACAAAATGAGACCTGAAATGCTTTACAGATTGTCTGGATCTAAAACTGCAGGTGATTTTTGAGCAAATCATGTGTAAAACTGCTGAAGCTGTTTAATAACTCAAAAGGCCTTTTTGGGAATCTGCACTATTTTGATTGTATTTGACTGTATAAAGCCTAAACACTCAGAATCATGCATTACCCTGAATAATACTGCAGCTGAGATGTGACGGTGTGACAGAATCACAGCCTTGATGTTATTCATGATGTCATACTTCTCGCTGCTTAAACACTATATTAATATTCATGAACCTGTGCACTTTATATCAACCATTTAAGGAGAGATGTGTGTTCTTCCTCCAGGCTGCCAAATCTAGGAATCTAGACTTCAGGCGTATTTAGAGTAGGGATTGGGGTTTAGAGTCAGATTTGATATTCAAATTTGTAAGGCAATATTGAAAAAGTGTGGGATTGTTAACCACAGATCCACAGTAGTTGTTTAAAGTATGTAGCTTTAAACAGAGAACAGAAAGTGAAAATTTGGTCATACGTGTACACACCACAGCACACACTGGGAACAGCACGAAATTCCACCTCTGCATTTAACCCATTCACCAAGTAAAACAGTGAGCAGCCAGGAACACGGTGCCTGGGGAGCAGTGTATGGGGACGGTACCTTGCTCAGGGTATCTCAGACGTGCCTAGAAGTCTTGGGAATCAAATCCGCTCAAACCCATGCCAGAATATCTTCAAAATTTCTGTTTTGTGTTTAACCGGCTACCAGAAGAACCTCAGCTTTCTTCTCTGGACTGAACAAATCAGAAATGCTGTAGAAAACCAAACACTCCGAATCTTCACTGCCCTCTGGTGGAGCATAGAGTTCAGACATCTCTTGGCCTTTAAATAAGAATGTATAACACTGAAGAGAAGCTGGTTTGCATATTAACATGTTTCGTTTAGGCTTTCGTGTTCCCTAGTTCATCTAAACCCCAGTCATTGCCTCTTCCAGCTTTAGACATCAGGCAAATGACACAGAGTAAAAAACAGCAGGACAAACCGCCTTAAAAACAGCTTTTATCCGAAAGCAATCATGACCCTGAACTCAAAATAGAACTGTTAGCCACAATGCGCAATATCTCCATCATGTGAAATTTGTATTTTGTATTTTCATCTTTGCTCTACCAGTGCATTGTTATACTACCATTACTGTTTATTTATTTAACTCTGTCTAATTTTATTCCTGTTTTAAGTCGACTGCACATTAATTTCGCTGTTCCTACAAAAAAGATTTATCTTTTCTTATTTTATTTATCTTTAAACAACACTTTAGTGTGGATATAACTATATATTTTTAATACAGAACATCATAGTTATAATTATAACTTCATAATAGTAGCTTTTAGTCACTAAAGCTCAGTTCTGTATATAGTAGTGCACTGTAGTTTATCATTATAGGCTCCCTATTAGGCCTCGTTCACACGCCTATTGAACACCACCCGTTTTTCTGCTCATTGAAGCAAATCAAAGCGTCCACACGGGCGTTCAGCACCGGCGTTTGGCCGGCTGCTCGTTCGGATGGCATCAAATAAACGTTGCATGCAACGTTTTCTTGGCGTCAAAATCCCGACGAGCGTGAGGAAAACGTCGCTATGGCGTTTACCTGGCGTTCGGGTGATGTTCTGGAGGACAGAATATGTCCCGTGATTCTGTACGGCAACTGTGAAAAACCGCGTTTGTTCCTCTCCTGCCTACGGTGCCGTATCCAGAGGATTTTTAAAACAGGAATGTAAACGGTAAGTTGTAAGAAAGAATAGGGATCCATGTTTTCAATGTAGAACTATAATCCAAGATGACACACGTGTAAACTCTCTAGACAGAGTAATTACTGCCCCCACAGGTGAATACATGAAACTACAGATTGGGCGTCAGGCTGGCGTTAAACGGCGTCAGACTAACGCCAGTCGAACGCCAGTCGAACGCCTTGCTGACGTCGAGCAAGCATGGCTACCCAACGCCACAAAAACGCCTATGGCGTTCAGAGCGCGTTCATTTCAAACGTCCGTGTGGACGAGGCCTTACCCCTTTTCCAGCCGAGAACCGGCCCGCATTTACACTAGACAGGTGCTCAGAAACAAACATGGCGGAACTCAGTTCCTGCTTGCTGGTTATTCTCCAACTTTGAGAATTTATTTCAGTATCCAAATACAGCTTATGCATTTGTATAAATCCATAATGTATGTTAACTTGTAACCCCCCCTTTCCCCTTTACTGCTGATCTGAGTGCTGCTGGTCTAGTGTGTTCTATGCTGCTCTGATGGTCCAGGAGGACGATATTCATTGTGTATATGGCTGAGATGACAATAAAGCTTTTACTTACTTACTTACTCAGGTCAGGCTGGATCAATTTTAGTAAAATGGTTAAAACAGCCACAAACAAATTCACCCACTCATCTAATATTGTCTCTGTTTTCTTGTTGAAATCTTTTTGTCGTAGCTTCCTCAGGCCCAGAAGGTAACACTCTAATTAAATCACCCTCACCATGTCATAAATGTGAGTGCGCCGTGCCAGCGTGGGTTCTAGCTCTGCTGTTGTACTGTGGAAATGTGTTTTGAGAGAACTTGCATCGGCTCATTCTGTCCGTGTGTCTCGTGGCAGTAATGTACGCATCATGGTCGACCTGCTTTTCATGTTTTGCCGTCCGATACTTTGGCCGTTCATATGCGTGACTTTTGTAAATGGATGATTTCATGGCTGAATACTGTGTGTGTGTGTGTGTGTGTGTGTGTGGACCATGAGAAATGCGATGCCGTGTCTAAAATGCATGTGTGTGTTTGTGTTCTGTATTTTTGATGGCCACGTGTTCAGCCATGGATGTAAACAAAATCCGTCACATTTGAAAGTGTTGTTGTTTGTTATGTTGTCAATTATTGTGTATCGTCCCTGGTTTAGTGTCTCAGTGTGTGTGTGTGAAAGTGTTATGGACATTTTCTGCATGTTTTTGAGGTCTTTTTTCAGACAGACAATTGACAAATTGACTTTTAAGTCTCAGGTACCTGTTGTCATTAATGCAGTAATTACAAAACCTTTAGTTTGGTTTAGTTTCTATACATTTATGATAATAAAAAGCACTGAAAGTGCAGATGGTGGTTAAAACTGACTGTGTTGCATCTTCACCTGAGTTTTGGTAATTGTTGATAAGCGGATGACAGCTCAAGCTACTTTAAAGGGATTGTTTTTGAACATCTAAAAAGATGCATAATTAAAGGGTTAAGATGTCAACAAAGTCAAACTGGTTTGGAGTGAAATGTGCATTCTAGAGAAACTTGTTGAGTCGGTGTTAGGAACGGTTGCAGTTTTACTGTAAAATGTTTAATGTGTTTAAAATCTTCACCATAGGCTTTACAGGACAATGTTACTAATGCATTGACGTGTGCCTGAGAGAGACAATGTTCTACGATAGTCTAAAGATTTTGGCCCAAAATGTATTTTTGTATATTGTTTCATGCAAGAGTAAAATATTACCCAGATTTTTTTTTTAAATTAACACATGAATCATTTTTAGATTCACTGGTCAGTTTGATTAAAAAAGCAAAAAATGATTGTAGTTGTAGTGATAACTCCTGGTTCCTCTGACCAAGAAATCTGAGCTTAAGTTCATTTACAAACAAATATCTTCAAAATCAGGTCTCACTGAAATTGATTTAAAATCCAGTTACTTTTTTATACTACTATTGATATTTATTTATTTATTTATTTATTTAACTCTGATCATGCTGAATGAACTTTATTTAGATCTCAGTAGTTTGAAAAATAATGTACATAACTTGGATCTTTTATGTTCCATTCGTTACTGCAGTTTCAGATCGTGACATTTCAGTGTGTCACGTATACAATAATTCCTCTCTTTTCACGGGGGTTACGTTCCAAGAGCACCCGTGTAAAGTGAAAAACAACATTGTTGTTTTTGTTAATTTAATTATAAACTCAGTTTAATGCATTACCCTTAAAGAAAATGTAAATAGGTAAATAAATAACCAGAATCAGAAAACTTTAGGATTAGCGGTTTGCATTAGCAGCGTGCAAAGACTCGTATACAAAAGAAAGTCGAGATAATTCTCTCTACCCACGTGTTTAGACAGGACAGAGCTTACTAATACTAAATAAACTGAGATAACTGTTGAACGGGGTGAGGGGGTTTAAAACACTAAAATACGAAGACTGGACACAGAGCAGTCTTCTTCTTCTTCTTCTTCTTCTTCTTGAACTGGTGGTGATAACACAGTTCGGTTTTCAGAAAAAAATCAGTAGGCCTAATAGACTGAATCCGCAAACGCTGATCCGCACAAAACTAAGGAAATTACTGTATTTCTGAACAGCCACTGCAGACCAGCAGTCAGGTTCTTGTCGTTAGCGTTAGCGTTACCGTTAGCGGTGGACTCCTGCAGTGCCGTGTGTTCAGCAGCAGTGAGTGTTTATACTAACTGGGAACCTCCATCAGATCATCAGTCAGAGTGAAACACTTCACCAGTGAATCTCTCAGTTTTAATGAACTTTACACCAGTATCCTTTTTCCCCGAAGGGACATGAATATGGATTTCATATCCAAGGAGATAAGGCGTGTAGATTTATTAATATTATCTGAGTCTGTGATCTATGATATGTTTTATATTCATTGTTTGATTAATTGTTTCTGAACTGATAAAGGACTAGAGTGTGATTGTAGGGCGGATTGTTAATGCGATGTGTTTTAATCTTTATAGTCTATGAGACTCTTTTTGATTGCTGCTTTATGTTGGTCTTATAGCACTTAATTTCTTTTAATTTCCAGTCAAAAGGGCCATCAAATACCAGTTTATCATTCACAAAACAATATATATTTAACCCTCTGGTCCTCCTGTGGGTCATTTTTGTCCACTTCACTCTCTTTTTTATACCATTTTATTTGTGTTAATGCAAATGGAATGAAAGCTTTCAAGGATGTAGACTGTTTCAGATCTTTTCATTTTTAACTTCAAATCATTAAATATATGCAAACAAACTGGAATTTGAAGGATTTTAAAAAACAAAGGAATAAATATTTGATACTTATGACAAGAACTGATGTTAGTTAAAAACTTTATGTAGTAAAACTAGCAAAACAGTATATAACAATATATTAAAACTATTATATATAAATATATGGCATTTATATAAAATATTATATAAAATTACTCGCTTGGCCAAATATTGGTATATGACATAATCTAGAAGAAATCACTAAAAACTCCATTTCTCAAGAGTTGAGTTTAGAAAAAACGTATTTTAACCTAAATTGTATGATTTAACAGGGTAAATCACAGGGAATTAATGTAATTGTCACTGGTTTCAATAGGCCAAAAGTGTCCATGGAGAAGCTGATTGGATAGTAAAGACCAGGAGTGGCTGAGGGTTAAGACAGTTACACGGAAACCTCAACAAATAAGTATAATTGCTGATTATTGACTGTGTCCAGCCTTTCTCTTTACTACAGCTGTCACTCTCTTCTAATCTACTTTAAATTTTTATGCTGAAATCAGGGTCAAACTGTATTTTTCCAAGCTTCTGCAAAGTTCAGTCTTAGTGTTCTATTGCAGTTTCCTGTATTTTTGTTTCTTTTTCTCACTAGTAGCTTCATTAGCAGCTACTTTACTGACCCTTAGTGCTGTGTAAATCTGCTCAAATTGGAAGGTTTTGAAGCAGAACCTGATTTTAGAGATAAAAGCTTAAAGTACTGTTTATCTGAGCAGTGCTCTGTTCAGAGTCCCATTCCTTTGTAGCTTTTAAAGACTTGAGTTTATATTCTCCTTACTTATTCTAGTGGATGATTTTCTCTCTGATTTGTCCAGGAATCTCTTCTTTACCTATTTTAGATGCTCTTGAGGAATAAGTGAGGCGGCTGAGGTGTGTGTGAGAAGCTGCTTGTATGAACGGTTTGTTAAAGGTTTCAGCATAAAAAAACATACAATTACTGAACATATTTATTACTATTTCACTTCTTTTTAGCTTTTTCATTTTCAATATATCAACATTATGGGCAGGCTTAAAGTGATTGGTAACTTAGATGAACAGTACAAGACACTGATGTTATACGTTTGTTTCATTTTCATCCGTCTGTGTCCTAGTATAACAATATTGTTTGTGTTTAATAAAAGTTCTTTTTTATGGTAAATGATGTGCTTTACATTCAAAATGTCATGTGTTTCCTGCTTTTCTTTTGACAACTTAATGATCTTTTTGACTGGAATGAAAAGAAAGTAAGTTTAGTCTGAAGTTTAGTCTGGATGAAAACAAAGTGGATCAATTTTGATGTCTGGAATTGATTTCGCCAGCTTGATTCGTGCATGTGATTTCAGCTTTAATCTGATTTTAATTTCAGATCTGATTCATTTATTTCAGTATTGGTTACTTTCTAACCGATGAAGAGTTAGAGTTTACAGACTAAGTAAAATATCTCCTCTGTGTCTGATTCATTATGGCTGGGAATTAGCCTGAGGAATCAGATACTATCAGATGCAGGAAGAGCTGCTAAGAGTTCGGCTCAGTCTGGTGATTAATGGCTGCTGCAGTTGTGGTTCCCCTTGAATGGAGGCTGCGAGTGCGGAACGTCCTCTAAGCTCTCGCAGTGCTGCTGAATCCCGACCACAGCCCGCCGCCGCCATCCATCATCCCACAGCTCATTTGGCTTTGTTTTCCACCAGCCATGATAAACTGACTTTGGATAGTTCATGTGAGAGCTGAGAAAAAGTGGCTCGGGTGTAGAATGGGATGATTATTTTGGAGG
Organism: Phenacogrammus interruptus; assembly: GCA_037974425.1. NCBI lineage: Eukaryota > Metazoa > Chordata > Actinopteri > Characiformes > Alestidae > Phenacogrammus > Phenacogrammus interruptus. Next base: position 9,641 of record JBBPCW010225981.1, read on the forward strand.
AAGTAGCAAAAATCAAAATCCGACGAGACCCAGTTGCTTTGGTCAGTTCCCAGATATGTGCTGGGTTTAAGTTCAGGTTCTCACAGGCTCAGTGGTGGTTCTAGACCAACATTACCAGGGGGGCCGAGGTGGGGCCAGTGTGTTTTTAGGGTGGCACATATAACGGCAAAACAGGTAAATATTTTATTTTATATATTTTATTTTATATTTAGCTTTTCATTTATTTAGTTATATTTAGTTCTTTTTCACAGCATGAAATCAATCTTTTTACACTTCACACTGCTGGTCCAGATAACAGCGTGTGTGTAGCGCTTAAAGCAGTCCATCTAGAACACACCGAGTGTTAGCTCCATTCTTCAAGCCAGCGCATGTTGCGATAAGAAAATAATATTGAAATCATTGGTTGTTCAGTGCAGGGGCCATAACAGGGGCCAGGAGCAATTCTACGGGGGCCCTGGCCCACGCTGGCCCCCATCTAGAGCCGCGTATGCACAGCCTGCTTCCCATTTTTAACAGAGTCACCAGCTATTCTCCCGATTTTGCTTTTTTCTTACTTTTTTCTTCAGACAGCTATTCTTTCCTAATCTTACAACAGTTTACTGTGGAGTAACACAAGCATGTGCTAACACCACAGTACAGCATGTGAATGTTTATGCAGATGAAACTGTTTGAGAGGGATTTAAGTGTAACTTTGGACTGCTTATTATTTTCCTATTATGAATATTCCTAATGTGAATTTGGTTTGGACTTGGTGTGGTTTGTGTCGGGTCAGTTTTCGACAGAATTCTTCAGGTTGTGAAAGTAGTTTGTCTAGTCAGTTCTGTCTCGGAAAGTTCTTGGACTGTAGTGGAGGCAGAGATGAAAACGGTGGACTTGATATTACACTATTATGTTTGGACAAAATACGAACACTTTTTTACATTTACACTGAATTTTCAACTTAACCTGAGGGGGGCAGTAGTTCATCTATAGGGCTGTTTCTAACTGAGCAGAAAGTAGTAACTATAGCTGATAGCTCACAAAGAAGTGAGGTCTGGGAGAACTTTAAAACAGCTTATAGCCAGAAACAAAAGTATTTTTACAGGTGAATTTAAATTTGCCGTGAAAAGGGTAGTTCGTATTTTAAATGATGTAAAAACAAGTAAAACAAAGATGAATAAGTGTATTTGAAATGTATAAAATAGTTTTACATCCGTATACACCAGCTTTTTGCAATGGACTCACCTGAAGAACAGCAGCAGTTATACAGATGTAAGTTCAAGATTTAAAAAATTAGTCTGAATGTAGATTCAAGTTTATATTCCGTAGCTAATTATACTAAATGTATCAGGTGTAAAACTGTTCTTATCATACAGAAATCAGCTTATTAATTTATTTAGTTTTCCCTCTCTGTCTGTCTTAGCTGCATTGCAACGAACAAAGGGACTAAAAATGTGCAACTTTTTTTTTACCTGAATGTTGTTCAGCAGGTGAAACACAAGCCAATCAAATGACTGGTTTTCAGATTTTAAGTAGAGATTTTATGATAAATGTTTGGTTTAAAGTAATGATGGCTGTCTCTAAAATGACCAAGAATTCACACAAGCGCATAGAATTGGGTCTAAAGAGTTAATACTATATAAACAAACGAATTGTTGAGTATTTAAATAAATCACGCCAGATCTTTAAAAAAATAGCAAACAATTCATTGCACTGTCTCCTTGCAGTATAGTATATTTATCTCTGAGGATTCCAATCCTTGCCTTACCTACATGCTGCAACGCTGTGGGATCTGAGGTTATCACGGTCACCAGAGCTCCATCCGTCATGGAGACCCATTCTGTGGTGGCAGCTGATGGTCAAATGGGAAAAAATAGTGCAGCATCTTTGCCTCTGTTCCCTGTACAGTAGCAGCGCTTAATAGAGCTCCACCCTGATCTCCTTCACTGTCCGATCCTGAGGCTCTAAAATCATTATCCTCGACCCTGAAGGCAGTTTTCAGAGTGTTCTTGACTGTGAAGAGCATCTAAAGTTCTTCTTGCTACTCCTGCAGAAATGCCTCATACAGAAAATTGTTGAGTGTAAATCATCTATATAACACATTTACACAGCAGCAAGACAGTAATGACGAAGGCAGTGAAAAAGTCCCTTAAGCTTGAGATATACAGACTAACCACAGACTACAGCTAGAGTCTATAGTGGAGTAGTAGAATCAATAAGAATCTGTATTTAGTAGGAGCAGCTTTTAAGGTCTTCTTCACACCTGGGATCCCAACAGTGGGTTTAATTTCTGAGACAGTACAGATGAAGCATGAATAGGTTATCCATACCAGCGGGGTCCAGTTTTATCTGCGACGGGCCACATGGCTGCAGGTTTTCACTCCGGTGGAGCAGGAGATCCCATGATCTGTGGCGTGAAGCTGATTAAGTGGGTGGAATCGATGTGCACCTGATGGTTGGTATGACAACCTGCAGCCACACTGGCCCTCGGGGATCATGACATTAAGTTACTCTGGCCTTGTGCAAGTCCATTGACATCACGTGCCAATGTGATCATTATATAAAGCCCAGCTGACTTGGTCACATGATCTCAGTAATGAAATTCTGTAATCAGTGTTGAAAAACCTCATGATATGTAATTTTTATTTCTTTGTTACCGTTGCCTCAGATCATGATTAGTAATGTGGGATGGTGATAGACTAGTGAGTAGGATACTTGCTTCTGGACCAAGAGGTCATGGGTTTGAATCCAACCTTCAGCAAACCACGACTGGGTTCCTGAGCAAGACCCTTAAATCCAAGTTGCTCCAGGGACACTACCCCCTGTGTTTAGGGAATGGAAGTCGCTTTGGACATTATCAGTGTGGTAAATGTAAAAGGATCTTAAGCCAGAGTGGATTCCAAATACAGAAGTTGTTTCTCAGGCTGTCTAGTTACAGAATGATGCCACCTAGATGTAGACTTTAGAGGTGCCTTAAAGGACAGTAAAGTGCCTTAAACTTGTGCAGTAAAGGACACTGTGATGGCCCTCATGAAGAGGCCTAACTGAAATGAGCATAAACCACCACAAATGCTCTGTTCTTTAATAGAATATTGTCTACATTGACCCTTTCAGTTCAGTGATCTGTTAAGACAATCTAATACAGGAAGCAATTAGTGCATCTTTTCCAAAGTGATGCAAACATTTCTGCACTTTCAGGTTTTCTGCATATTTACACCTGCTCCAGCAATCTAACCACTTTATAAAAAAATAAGTTGTGTTGTTTTATTTACTCTCCTCTAGTTGGAAGATAACCAGGGCCCCGTATTGATGACCACAGTGGCTATGCCTGTATTCAGCACCAAGAATGAGACAGTGAGTAAATATAACCTGTTTTGTTTTCATGTTATATGTGATGTTTGTTTATGTTTTGACTCCTGGTCAGACTCCATGTTCCACGTTCTCTTAGTTTTTTTCATCTCTAGCCCCACTCCTGTCCTGCCCTCCTGGTTAGTGTTGGCACCTGTCTTTTTGTAACCCCGCCTTCTCTTTTAACCTTCTTTCCAGGTTACCTTGGGCAAACGTAGCCTGTCTTTATGTTTTTGGTCCACCATGGCCTTTACCTCATTTCTGTCTCTTTTTACACAGACTTCTGTATTCCCTGTAGCCTTCCCTGAGTTTTCCCTAGCCATGTTTCCTAGTCTGTTCTTCTGTTTGTTTGATCTAAAATCAACTCCCGCATGTATGTCCATGTCTCGCCCTCCCTACCCTCAAAAAACACAGATGGACCAACTTTCATGAAAGGACATGATGGATTACGATTGTGTCACTTTCTTGACTGGACCAGTCTAAAGAGAAAGGCCAAATTCCAGGATGTCCGCAAGCTGCAAATCTGGCTACACCTTCTCTACCTCCTCGCACAAATAAAGACTTGACTTTAGACTTCCCTCAGTGACTCGAGACTTGACTTTGACTCAGGTGCTGTGACTCGTGAGCCATAACTCGTAAACCATGTTCATTTCATGGAATTTATTTCTCGCACTCTTTCCAACAATCCCGGAAACCGTTCACTTCGCCCCGGTGTCCACCATCACTGGCCTCTTCATTCCCTGATCCCTCATCACTGGTCGCTAAGGGAAAGCTGCCCAGAATGTGTACCGGTCAGTGTCTCCTTACCTGTGTCTGTACAGTCGAAGCCATTGTCCCTGCCCTAGAGTCTCCCTCTCTGTCTGTGGAGTTGTCTCTGTGCCTCTTCTGTAGAGCCCTATTCCAATTTAAAGTCTAGCCTCCATGTATTTGCTATTTCCTGCCCATGGTATACCTTAGATTTTTCTGCCTGTTTTGTCTGTTTTTCATCATCTTCATTCCACCTGTCCTGCCCACCACCCCTCGTCCTGCCAGGTCCTGAGGAGGAACCTTCGCCCCTTTCTGGGTCGGCCTTTGTTTCCATTCTTAGAGCAGATGCTACACAATCTGCTGCCTTTGAAGCAACGTAGAAACATTTCAGAATGCAGCTTTACCTAAATGTGGCCATGACTCCTGTTACTGCTACTCCTTATTCACCAGTGCTGCTGTTTAGAGTAACAGGCATGACCGTGAGTCGACACTAGCACTCAGATGTTGACAGAACCTCTGAGAAGGAACTGTGGATGCCGTCTGTCTGACGTATTTGTTTCTGTTTCAGAAGAATAAGGGCATTCTCCTCGGTGTGGTGGGCACAGATGTCCCAGTGTCGGAGTTACTGAAGACCATACCCAAGTATAAGGTACACAACCATTCATTCAAAATGACCCAAATTGATGTGTTTTATTAACTAGTGTTTAATATTGCGGATAAAAGTACACAAATATACAAGAAAGTACACAACCAGGCTGCACTGCGGGCATTGTGAGGCACACAGGTGGATGTTTGGGTGGAAAGGTGGAGGTTCTTACAGGATTAGAAATGTTCAAACATACATTGGATGCAAGACTGCAAAGGAACTGCTGAAACGATAAGGATCCAAAACACATAGTTTTCTTAATGAAAGTTCTGTACTTTTGACACAGTAATGCAAACGTCAAAATACTTTTTGGAGCGATTGGTACATTAATCAATAGACTTTTAGATTCGAACTGTGCGTAATTACTGGAAAAGGTGACACATTTAACAGTGAGGAAAACGTAACGGTCCTTTTTTCGTAAACCTCCGCTTCTCCTTCCTCTGATTGTTCTAACCTTTTTCTCTTCAGACAAAGAATGGCAGGAAAATTACAGCCTTGGCTGTTTTTCACAGCTCCCTTTTACGTAAGAGGAACAGAGAAGTTAATTTATGGACATATCATGAAGAGAAAATTAGTGGGTTAAGCTTTAAAATACTCCTGGCATTTGAAAGTGTGTTATTTTTTGGGGGGTCATGCCATCCAGCAGCATCCAGAAAAAGAGGACACTGTAGTGAGAGTGTGTGTGTGTGTGTGTGTGTGTGTGTGTGTGTGTGTGTGTGTGAGAGAGAGAGAGAGAGAGAGAGAGAGA
>JBBPCW010226189.1:0-15106 GCA_037974425.1 Phenacogrammus interruptus
TTTGAATTTCGATTAAATAAAGCTTGAAACATTGGGGTGTTCTAAAACTTTTGACCGGTAGTGTATTTTCAAAGCATGCCTGTTTTATAAAGAATATGCATAAGACTGTCTCCCACCACACACCTAAAATGGGATGGGGCTGTTGTGAAAGGGACTCTACAAAATAGATTCAGCAAGAAATCTGAGGTATATTTTACAGACTGACGGAGGATTAAAAAAAACAGAAGCGAATAGATCACTATCTTAAGCAAGGAAACTATGAGTAAAACAAATGGGAATAAAGCAAATTACTATCCAATTAAACTGGAGGCAGTTGGGACTCGACTGTGATCATTACAACTTACCAAAGTACCAGTGGTTCATGGACATAGATATGAGTACAGAAACTGGAATTCCCATCATCATTGTTTTGCTTTACATATTTTGCTGTACTGTGATGGTACTGAATTTGCTGCACGCTTTGATTTTTCAGTGTATCTTAGCCCAGCAACGGAATTTCTCACTCCTCTCTTCTCTCTTCAAAGTTTATGGCCTGTTGTCATTACAAAACCGTGTCCATGGAGTCAAACCAACAGAAAGTTCTTTTGTCAGAGCTGGTTTTGTTATTGTGGTCTCTATTTTTTACAGTCTTGTTTGGGTTTAACATTTTCTCTTAGCATTCTTTAGCCAATGAAAACTCAAACCAGCTAACTAGTGATGTCTTGTTCCAATTTCTCACTTCTCAAAGCGTTCAAGTCAAAGAAAACTCCCAATGAAATGTATCTTCTGCCTTAACAGATAGCACTGTTTGTACTTTGTCAATTTGTTAGTTTGTAAACAAAACCAAAAGGCCTCTTTCCATGTTCTGCTAACATTTCAACCAATCAGAAAACAGTGATGCAGTCAGCTCACCTGCTTTCTGCTCAAATACGGGTCGTTTTACCATTCACCGTATGGCACAGTTACTTGTGCCAGTGCAAAAGGGCCATGATTTCAACTGCCTTTAATTTAAGCTCATCATTTATTTTGCTTCTGGTTTCCCCACTAAAGACAGCCATGCATACTTTCAATTGCCAGGAAAAGGGTAACAAATTTAAATTCATCCTACAAGGTGTTTTAAACACCTGGTTCTGACTACACATAGGTTTCCAGCATAGCCTGGCGGTGCAAGAGTGCAAAATATAAAGTTATGGCCAAATAAAACAACTTGCAGACAAACTGAGCCAATCAAGTCAAGACAACAGAGAGGACAAAAGAACAACAGCTCCAGGCTGGCTGCAGATGTCGGACCCAAGGAGAATCAAAACAACTCAAAATGAACTCTTGACATGCAGGCTCCGCAGGCACACGGCTGTTATTTGCACGCGAGTAGACACAGGAGTGGAAAGCTTGAACAAAGAACTTCTCTGAGGTCTTGATTGAATAAAATGAGAAAAGCTGGTAAAAAAAAAAGAATATACCTGACAGTAACTGCCCCCCAAGTAGTTAGGTGAAAACGCTGCATAGGTAAAATTATTCACCACTAAAAGGTACTCTTGGTTCCATTATGCCATGATCTTTCTGCCAAAATACGTTTTTAGAATAAGATGTGTACGGTTGAGTGGTGATTGGTAATGTGGTTCAGTGTGCGAGGGTTCAATAAACACCCTCTTCAGGCTATATGGGTGAGCTCAGGTCCATTAGCCAAGCCCTCCACCCATTCATTTTCATATTATGTAACACCAACTTCAGAACAACAATCAATCAGTGAGGCACATTTAGTCTGAATTCGCTGTGCTGAGTGGATTGTGCAATTGGTCTGCGTTTAGGAGGACGAATCCAAAATTCAACTGTGGAATTGGACCGAAACATAGTAGAGTTCTGGGTGAACCTAAGCACAAAATCTGCAGCCAAGAACTAAAATCCTTTTCTTTCAGGTCCGTCAGGAGGATTACTCAACTAATGCCCTACTTCTTGAAATAATACTATGGAGTTTGTAATAAGAAAAGACCTGCAAGAGCTTAAGAATCTTAGAACATCTCCCTCAGACAGGCTCTTCGTTCGGCTGACCTACATTTCCTTTAAAAATAATATGCAGATTCACCAGAAATGCTCCTCGAGCATCTCTGCACTCCATCCTCAAATTAGCATAAATATCAAACTACTGCAGTGCCGCTGTTATCTACTCAGAAAAAGCCCTCCACACACACACGTGCAAAAAACCTCAAAACACAGCACCTGTATGTGTAAAAGAAAGGTGTGTATCCAGAGCAAGTGTAACATCATCCTCCATATTGTCATTAAAAGTGAATAAAACCCAAAGCCGTCAAAACGCATATTTATTGAAAGCCTCAATTCTCTAAGGGAGGCCTGGATACATGAAGAGATAAAGAACGCACACGTGATTTCTGCCTTTCCAGAAAAATCTTCAGACTGTAACAGCAAAATTCCTAAATTCCAGTTTAGATGTAAAACAAGGAAGACCAGCCAGCAAAGAGTATCTTTGTCTTATTGCTGCTTTAGACTGCAGTTTTTAAGCGCCTCTCGAGTGAGCAGTGAGCCACACACCTTCCACAAACACTGTCATGTTAAAATAAAGTGCTAAAAACAGCATATGTTTTTAAACTGTATAGACCAAACAGCCCTTGTGTCTCTCGTTCTCATTCGTGGTACACTGCTGGTGGAATGAGCTGCCAATGGCAACCAGAGCAGCAGAGCTCCCCTCCATCTTTAAAAACCTCCTGAAAACTTCTGTCCAATGATGATCTGTCCAATGTAAATCACACTTGCTCTTCTGATTAAGTTTACATCTTCTTGCATATCTCCTGGAGCGTGTTTTCTCAAACTGTATGTCTCTTTGGATAAAAACATCTTCCAAATGAATGTAACTTACTGTAATGTCTCTCAAATGCCTATTGAGGAAACTACCTTTAAAAACAGGCCTCCTCAAACTAGTATGAACATCAAACAACTGCAGTTCTGCTGTTTCTCACCTGTAAGACTCACCCACAAGCACACAAAAAAAACTACACCCCCACACTGACCCCCAACATACCAGCCAAGAGTCGCTAAGCATCAGTTAACTCAGACGAGGCATGATGGAGTCTCACATTTCACCACAATCTGGTTATTTTAGTGCAATTCAGAAATATAAAAACAAAGAAGGAGCGCATATGGTTGTCTGGAATAAACAAACAATGCTGTACAAACCTTAAATTGGATAATGTGATTTCTAAGATCAGTCATCTTAGAACCCCACAAGAGGGAAATTTGCATTTGTGACAAAATACATAACAGTATTGTCTTCATCAATAATTAAAGAAATCTAATCAGCTGGATGTTTTATTACACTTAGAGTGTAATTAGGCCTGTTCAATTTGCTTCAGTTCAGTGCATAAAAATAATTTGTACTCTTTATATTTAATTGTTGGCTCTTTTTTGTCTGTTCAAAGCAATCAGTAAAAAAATACATTGTGAGATACTGAATATAATTTAACCTTTTACACCTCTTTGGGATTTTTTTTTTGGTCTTATGTCATATCGACCACCACAACATGCAGCTTTTTTACATCTGAAAACACACAAAATATATTTTAATAATCTACAAGTTTTATTAATTAATCATTAATAGTGATAGAATCAAATTTAACATTCCAGAGCCTAATGCTATTTACCAGGAACAGATTACATCTTTTTGAAGTGAAAGTGAAAATTCTGTCATACATGAACACAGCAAACAGTGTGAACAGCACAGAATTCTTCCTCTGCATTTATGCCATTCACCAAGCGAAGCAGCAGGTAGCCAGGAAAACAGCGGTGTGTGGGGACGGTACCTTGCTCAAGGGTACCTTAGAGGTGCTAAGCAGTCTTGGGAATCAAACCCACAACTTCCTGATCGCAGGGTGAACGCCCTAATCACTAAGTCACCAACTGCTTTTGTGTAAAATCACAATTAAAGTGATCATAATTAAACATCTGGTTGCAGCCTATCAGACAAGAGCTGTAAATCAGAGTCAATGAGATCTGATTGGATACTGGAGAGAAAAAAATGTATCTGTGCTAATTTTACTAAATAAGCTCTTTTTAGAACTTGGCAATGTTTTCGTTTAAAAAATTAGGACCAGCTTTGGCCGATATCAGTATCTGAAAAGATATCTAATGTGGGGTTTATGCATACGTATATACATGATTTTTCCTTTTCCTGTGTCATCGCTGTATTTTATTTATTTTACAACTGTGTTAGGATTGTTAAGTGTTTTGAAAATTTCGGTTGCATCACTGTTGAAGGAACGGATTTGTGGCGTAATTCGAGAACCCCCTGTAAGTCACCACAAACACAGTGGAATTTGTGTAACTTCTGTTAACTTTGAAATAAAATACCAAATATTGCTCAAATGCTGAAAATGTGCACATTGTTAGGCCATTACTGTCCACAGCTGGTTGAAGCTCCCTCCACTGAAACAAAGGGAATTCCCTAAAAATCTCCAGCAGCGAAGAGTCTGACCTTAGTTTCTGAAAGTGCTGACATTAGCTAGATCAGCACAAAGACCCTAAATTAAGGATTCAACAGCAGGCTGCATTCCATCAGGGCATAAATACGTACAGTTGTGTAATGAAGCAGCCAGATATCGTGCTGTCATATGGGTGGACACTGTGGTCACAAGTACTTACTGCCATGCTGTGCAATCGAGGCTGGGTTTTATGACTGATTACATAAGCCTTGCATTGAGTTAACTTCTATTAAAAAAATATGAAACAACTGCATGAGTATTTATTCGCTGTTTATATTTCTCACAATGCAATGTCTGCAATTCTCTATGTTTAATCTGGAACCCATGACACTGGGAAAAGTCTGATCACATGGTGCAAACTGCAAAGCCCTTTCAACAAGCATGGATAAGAGTCCTCTATCTGAAAGCTGGCTAGAGCCCTTTTACTTTTTTAAATTAAAGCACACTGAATTTAGCTCCAACAAGAATTAAATGTCATATAACCAGCACATCTCATATTCATTACTTGGTTTAGGGTGTTGTCTGTTATTATATATGCACACACAAAATGGCAACATGCCAATTAACGCATTGTGCAAATGTTTTTGTAACTAGGAAAACTTTTTTCTTCAAAAAATAAAAAATAAAAATAAATAAAAGTTTTTTTATTGTCACAGTTTGACCGACGGGGAGGGGGCAACATCTGTTACGGTCTATGCAGATGAAATTAACAGCACAGATTGAGAGGGGTGAGATGCAAACCTAGACAGATTAATTTGGTATCATGTAATGTATAACCGGTTTTATATTTACATTTACACACACACACACACACACACATATTTTATATATGTATATATATATATATATATATATATATATCCCTGGCAGGATAAGTATTGGAGATTCACAGGTACTATTAAGGGTGTAACAACAATTAAAAACAGTAAAATATCACATTTTTTTGTAAAATGAGGCACAAATATTTTAAAGGAGACACTTTACAAAGAAAACAAGAAATCTTTGAGGTATTTTGTGATCAGAGCATTAAAAAAGTTAAGTTAAAGAAGTAAGCCAGCTAGCATTTTCCCTCTGTCGTCAATTCATCACCAGCGATAAATATTAAAATCTTATAGCAAAACATCTTATTATCATTTCTTCAGTTTCCCCTTAATTTTTAATCGTCTCTGTTTCAGTTGTCAGTATTTTTTGCCGAGCTAACACTGGCTAGGTCGGACTTTGACACTGCTAACGTTAGCTTAGCTCAGCCATTAAATTTTATGCATTTGAACATTACTCTGTTGCAGCAAAACACAAAAATATCCAAAACAACGACAAGAATAAATGCATAAGCGCAAATAGTCTTCAACGTGTTATTCCCAAACTGCTACATCCGAGAATTAAACGACTTGGAGCTCATGTTTGTTAGCCTAGCACAGCTAGCACAGTTAGCTTGCAGTGGATTCTGGTGTTAGCATAACAGCTACTGTAGCTTTCGTAGGTATCAGTATTAGACATCACTTGTTTCACTAAAATGAGTTTTTGTCTATGTTTAATGCTGATTTAAATGAAAACGGGACTCGTACCTGGTTCGAGAGGCAGATGAGAGTGTGTGTGTTCGTATTCAGGCTGAGTGCTAACTCCTCTCCAGGTCACTGTTTGTTTTTCTCAGCTCTGACAGGACAGTAAATGTTTCTACCGCTACTGGGTCTGGATGCTTTTCTCCGAATATCTCTGGTCTTCTGAGACCGTTCACACGATCCGAGTTAAAAATGTCCGGTGTTGTTTCGTCTTTCTTCTCTTTCTTTTTCCTTCTGGAGCCGCTCTCGCTCTCGCCTCACTTCCTCCAAAACAAGAGAGTGAGATCAGACCATCATCACACACAGGACACACCTTTAATCACAACACTGGCACACTAACGTACAACACTAAAATACTATAACTCACAACACTGACAGACGAACAACACTGACAAACTGTAACTCACAATACACAGACTCTAACTCACGACACTAAGACTTTAACTCACAACACTGACACACTATAACTTACAGCACTAAAGGACTCTTACAACACTGACTCTAAAACCCACTGACAGATGTTAACTCAGAACACTGACAGACTCTAACTCAGAACACTGACACTCTAACTCACAGCACTGAGAGACTCTAACTCCCCAAACTGACAGGTTCTAACTCCCAACATTGACACACTCTAACTCAACACTGAGACATTCTAAATCACAACACTGACAGATTTTAACTCACACAACTGACAGACGTTACCTAATAAAACTGATAAAACTGACAGACTTTAACTCACAACACTGACACACTTTAACTCACAACACTGACACACTTTAACTCACACACTGGTAGAGTTTAACTGATACCTTAAACTCACAATGACAGATGCTAGCATACAACACTGTCAGAGTGTAACTTATAACACTTACAGACTTTAACTCACAACACTGACAGACTCGGACTCAGAACACTGACAGACTTTAACTCACAACACTGACAGACTCGGATTCAGAACACTGACAGACTTACTCATGATCATTCTATTCTCTTCTCTTGTATTCTATTCTATTATGTGTTATATTATTATATTATATTTTATTAGGTTTCATTCGGTTTCAGGTGCAGTGTTTGCTCTCATAGAAGTGACTGATATGTTGAAGGTGGAGATCAGCACCGACTCCGTTTTTGTTTGCTGTGGAGATGGACAGCAATCCCTGTGGACTAGGATGTTTGCAAATGACATTGTGATCTGTAGAAAGAGTACAGAGCAGGTTGAGGAATGAAGGTCAGTAGGACTAAGACAGAATAGTGAATGGTGAAGGATGGAGAGGATGCAGGGTGTAGAACTGAAGGTGGAGGAGTTTAAATACACTCAGGAATGAGACTCTGGGTGTGTTGAGAGAAGGATGTTTAGGATGGAGGATAGAGGAGAAGAGGAAGGCCTAGCAGGAGGTTTATGGATGTGGGGAATAGATTGGAAGATGCAGAGACAGGAGGAGGTGGAGACGACTGATCCATTGTGGAGACCACTCATTGGGTGCAGCTGATAGTAAACAAAAGAAGAAGATGTTAAATTATATGTAGTATTCATTAAGACAGGAAAAAAGAGAGGAGAAAAGAAAGAAAGGGTTAAGTGAAAAAAGAGAAAAAGAAAGTTCTGGGGATATAGAACAAGGAAAAAAGAGAAGGGAAAGAGCATGATGAACAAAGAAGGAATGTAAATGAAAAGAAAGGAAGAGCAAGAGAGAGAGGGAGTGAGGAATAAATAGAAAGCAAGAAATAGGGAGAGATAAAGGATGAGAGGAATAAACAGAGATATCTTTCTCTTCCTTAAACCCCCCATTTATAAAAATTAAGCCGTCTTCTAAGTAAAGTCATTTTTTCACAATAAATCTGTAGGTCAGTCATATTTAATGTAAGTAACTCCCAGTCTAATGAACAATGTTATAGCTCCACATTTGAAACAAGACCAATTTGGAATTAATGCCCATTTTATGCCCATCTCATTCACTCTGCGTGCAGAGGCGCCCTCTGCTGGACTACCAGAAAACAGCTCCTCCTCTCGATGTGGCCCAAAGCTAGGGGTGTTTATTTAATGAAATAATGATTTAATTATTTAAAAAAGGGTGAAAAAAGGGTTTTCCGGGGTCGGAAATACGCATACACATACACAAAATACATACACAATCGGCCTTTTTCAGTAATATTTTGTTAGGCTCTGATCTTCTCTTATTGCAGTTTTTGTGTAAAATAAAATAATAATGCTTGTAGTAATACAGGTCAATAGTTCAAAGTCATAACGAGATAAGTATTAGTGGGTTTTGTAGTGTTTTTCATGCTGATTTCAAATCTGTGTTAATGTTTTCCTGCACATACAGTTTTTGTGATGAAGCTAGTTCTATACTGCATGATAGTTGGTATAATGATCATATAATAATCATATGCTGAGTGTTTGTGAAGAAACAGTGGTGTCTGACTGACCCTGATCATTATATCTATGCCACAGTGTGCACCTGTCGGCCTTCACGCTGAAAATATTGAAACAGTTATTTGATTGGTGCTGTAGTTTAATAAAAACTGCTTGCAAGTCTACTGCAAATCTAATATTAGTCACAATTCAAAAAGTTGATGTGACTGAAAAAACTGACAATCTGAAATCAGCATGAAAAACTGTGGTTTCTGGAAATGGACAAAATGAAACTGAGTGAAACGTATATTTCTACCAAAAAGCTTTGCTATCAAAAACCATTTAACCTTTGTATGCTGTTTTCTTTTTTTTTTTAATGAAAAATGAGTAGCATATTAATTTATAAATCTAACAAATGTCACAAAATGTATATACAATATACAGAATACATACACATACTCACACTTGCACATGGGCGGGGTCTGTGGTCATGACCTCACGGCTCAGTGCTACGTGGACAGGAAGCAGCAGCCCGTCAGGTCGGAAAGGAGGCTGAGGCTAAATTTAGCTAAAAACAAACCGATGGCTCAAAACAGAGCTAGATATCGAGAATAAAGCTGCGTCAGAAGGTTGTTTTACTTTGTTTTAGGTTTATTTATATGACCAGCGCTTGTAAGGGCTATGGGACTGGTGAGTTGTGGGCGCTGTTGGGTTTGTGGCTAGGTGGTTAGCTAACTGGCTAACAGCTCTGAGAGCTGGTTTGTTTACCAGAGTCCGAAGTGTCCGACTCTGAACCATGATCTGAAGGACCAGGTTTCTCCAGTAAGCTGACTGAGGTGGGTGTCGTAGCTGAGGTAGATGACAGACAGTAAATATGAGTTGGTTCAACGCTTCCCATCTGTCCAGCTTTGCCAAACAAGCTCTGACAACTGCTCAGAAATCCATCGACCGAGTTCTGGACATTAAAGAAGAAGACCAATGGGGAGATGCCATCATACCCGCTTTAGACGGTGAGTTTCAATGACGTCTTTTCCTGTTTAGTTATTACGTGGAGCCCAGTTTAAGGATAGCACAGGAGCCCAGTTTAGAGATAGCATAGGAGAAGATGCAAACAGAAAGCATAGGAGAGGAGCCCAGTTTAGTGAAAGCATAGAAGGACAGAAGGCAAAATAGAAATGTTTCAGTATTCATTAATTTAGCTTTACTGGCTTTTTCTCCAACTGTGTTGCCAAAACACAGTAAAGCTGGACATACAATACTGTGTAAAGTCTCAAGCCATCCTCCGTTTCTTCATTTATTGCCTTCAGAGAACATATGTTCTTGTATTTTGATGTAATTTTGAGGAAAAAACTCCAAAAGCACCCATTATCAGTCCCAGTATCTGTGTTTTTTAAAGCCACATGGTGACCTAAAGCCATATGGATCATTCAGACCTAAAAAGCCATGTAACTTAAAGCTTGAACCAGTGTAGATGATTCTAGATGATCTGGTGGTGCTGAATGCTGAGTGGTTGACCACCTTTGTCTAGGCACCTTGAATCTTTAACACTGCAGCAGTGAAATATTTGTTCCGGTTTATTTCATTTAATCTATTCAATGTTCCAAAGATAAGAAAGCTTGGTAGGCACTAAGTAGTATTTTTTGCACCAACAAGGTGCTGCAAAGTAAATGTAAAGAAACGATGAATGGCTTAAGACTTATGCACAGTACTGTAGTATATGGAATGAATAGCTATAACAGAATTATTGGTGATTAATAATCAGACCAAAACAACAATAATAGAAAGAAAATAAATAAGTTAAACATAACAAATTAACTTTCATTCTGTAGATACATGAATAATAATAGTAAGGTGACAAATAGGACATTTAAATTGTTATACACATTAGTAGGTTTGATGGTTAGTGTGGTGTGTGGTTATTCACTGGTCCACATATTTTGTGTTGGGGGGCTGTTGTGTTTCTTTCACAGTGAAAATGTGTCAGTTTAGGAGGATACTCCTAAACTGAATGTTTTACACAGCACAGAATTTGTGTGTTCCTGTCATCATAGGGTAAATATCAGGTTCACCTTGAGCTGAATGAGAGTGTATTAGATCAGGAAATACATGTAGGTTAATGTACTGGGGTGGTGTGTTTACTCAGGTGTTCACTCTCCGTTCTGAACTCAGTTTATTAATGTAGTTGATTTTTTTAACCTTGAGGAAGCAAAAGAGTTAAAAACATTTGTATCATTCAGTTATTTAGAAAGTTGTGGAAATTCCCTTTAAGTACTGAGAGAATTGAGTTGTCATGAAGTTATTGTGTTTGTTTCTTCTTTTAGGGTCTTTTTGGTCTAGGAAACTTGAAACCTCATAGTAAGAGATGTGAACAGGAAATGGATGAAAAGAAACCGAGAAAGTATTTTTCTACCAAAAAAGCTTTACACTTAAATCACCATTAAAAAAACTATTATTTAACCTTATCAGAAGAAATATGAGTGGCATATAAATTTATAAATGAGATCTAACAAAGGTAAAAGGCAAATATTAACTATATATGCTGTTCATATGGCATGTAATTGAGAAGTAAACATCTGTTGAGTATTTTAACATAATTGTTTGATTGTGTTGATTTGAGAACCCAAAAATGGAGCGGGGATATCAAAAATATTAACACCATACAAGGATTAGATGAAAATTATTGGATGTAAATGTTTTTTGCCCAACATGTCAAGATGTGGCAGTTTAGGTGGAGACTTCTTTAACTTGCTTTTACAGGTTTTACATGAGACCTCTCATGGTGACTGTAGTACACTATGCAGGTTTGAATTTCTGCTAATGTTTGTGTCTGGTCTTCTGTATTCCCAGATACAGTAAGCAAGCCTTTACCCACAGGATGGGGCATGAATCAATGGATCTCTCCCACAGAGGAATGCCCAAACACACTTCCTCCTTCATCAGAGGCCATCACCAAACCCGTCACTCGCACGGTGGTCGATGAATCTGAGAGCTTTTTTAGTGCCTTCCTGACTTCAGGAGACCTCCAGACATCGGTGGTGTCTGTGGCGCCAACCAAATCCTACCATAGAGTACAAGAGAAAGCTGTCAAAGAGACAAAACCCTCTGGCAAGGATGACGTGGACTCTTCCATGCTTTCTCATCCAGATTCAGAGAGGCTTGGCAGCATGGGACCAGAAGAGAACATGTCAGCAGAGGTCAGGCCTCAGGAACAAGTGGACCCTCCAGCTACTGTAACTCAGCAAATGGCTCCAGCTGGTGTTCAGCAGCCTGAGCCTGTTCCTCCTGCTCCACTGACTGCACAAGAGCAAATAGCTGAACCAGAGAGCAGTGAGAGGAAAGCAGAGTCTGAGGATACCAAGCTAACTCTTGAAGTCACACAAGTGGATGCACCATTGCCCGTAGCGGCTGGATCTGCATCAGTGGATAACGTAGATGGCTCTGGTGCACCAGAGCCCAAAAGTCCAGTCAAAACTGTGCCGAGCCCACCCAAAGAAATTGTGTTGGATTCCAAAGAACCTAAAGTGGAGGACAGGCAAAGTGACACCCCCTCCCCTCCTGTTAGCGCCTTCTCTTCTGGTACCTCTACCACCAGTGACATTGAGGTGTTGGACCATGAAAGTGTGATTAGCGAGAGCTCCGCAAGCTCCAAGCAGGACTCTGCAGAAGTGAAAGCAGGGTTGCACTTGATGCAAGGATCCTTCCAGCTTCTTTCGGCCTCCGCCTGTGGAGATTTCCCCCGTCTGGATGACTATCCTAAGCTGACGGAAAGCTGTGGTTCCTCCTCAGATGCATTTGAGCGCATCGACTCCTTTAGCGTCCAGTCGCTGGACAGCCGCAGTGTCAGTGAAGTCAACTCGGATGATGAAATTCCCGGGAACCACACCCTGGCATCTGTTACCGCTGGCCCCGCTCCTGCTCCCCTAGCCCTCCCTGCACCACCCACCACTCAGGAGCAGGAAGAGATGGAGCAAGCAGACTCTGTGAAGGACCAAACACTGGAGGAGAACGAGATGGAGGAAAGTGGCCGTAGCGCTACGCCAGTTAACTGTGACCAGCCAGAAGACTTGCAGGAAGCAGAGCAGAATGCTGACTCAAGTCTCACCCTCTCCAGCTTAAAGACTGAGCCTGATGAAGCATTATCGTTGCCCATAACCGAGGAGCAAAAAGGAGCCTCTACCTGCCAGCTCCTGGAGCTACAAAAGGTTAGACTTTGCTAGTCATCATGGACCGGTTTCTCAGAGCCACATTAAGCCTAATCTAAGCCTAGACAAAATGGAGTTTCAGTGAAACACATTGCTATATAATCAGTGCAGTGCTAGCCATTGTGAGTGTTCTTTTATCATACCAGCCAGCATTTCTGTAGTCTTCAGTCACCTTTGAAATGTAATGACTTGTGCTTGCTTTGAGTTTTGATGACCACCATCCACAGCAATAGAAATCATTTATAAAAATAATATTAACCAGTAGTATCATGTTTCTCATTCAAATTTTGCCATTCCCTCCAATCTTTGAAAGCTGTCTTTTATGTCGAGACCCTCCCTGATACCACACTTTACTGGTACTTAAGCTCTAGATGAAATTATACCTTAAACTTACCATGAAACTGTTATGTCTTGATGTCTTTGTGACTGGCTTGCTTTTTTTTTTTCAGGTTATTGATGAGCTCACGAGCAAACTGGAGAGAAGAGAAGCGCAGCTGTTAACTGTCAGCAAAGACAAGGCCCGTCTAGAGGAGGAGTGTGACAACCTCAAAGAGTGAGTAAGGCAGACTCAGTTACTGTGACTATAATGTCATACCCAGGAGAACAGCTGCAGCCACGTTTAAGCCTTCTGTTTCAGGGAAGGATATTTAAAACTAAACCAAAATAAAGAAAACTAGCATAAACACATGACTACTGAACAATGTTCAAGTGCAGAGTTCTAAGTTTAGCCCCTTAGAGCTAAGAATGGTTAAGCAATTGAGAAAGCGGGCTAGCTATGTGCAGCTGTAGTATATACTATGGTATAATTATAATATATGAACATAGTGCACTATGACCATACACAGTCATGTTATTGTTTATTTATTTATTGACCCTTATATTTGTTGACCCTGCTTCCAACAAGGGGTGCCCAGGGAGCAATATGTGGGACGGTACCTCAGTGGTGACACTAGCAGTTGGGGTGCAAACCCACAACCTTCTGATTGCAGTATTAAATATAACTTTGTTACAACATGAAAACAGGAATATTTTCATCGAGAAAGTATTCAAACAAATAACAAAGCCTGTAAAACGATGTTGAGGCCAGCCATAGTTATGGCTCATGTCTTCACATAAATGTTTTGCAGCTCTTTGGATATTCATTGTGTTTGAACTGACTTCAGACTTCACTATTTTTGCATAGCTGTTCGGGTTCAGTGTTGGGGTGGTATCTTAGAGTAGAGTTGTTTAAAAAAAAAAAAAATCCATGTGAATGTTCTTATTTCCCTTATCTCAAATGTACTTGACCAGCCAGGACATGTTTGTGAAAGTTTGCAGCTTTAGTTTAGCAGTAAAATGATCTACAATATTGCAGTACAGCTAATCATGAACAAGTCATTTAGTTCCTCAACGATGTAACAGTAACAGTAAGAGTATCGTTTGAATGGGTTGTATCCATCCAGAGTGCCTAGAATTTCTCCAGAAGTATAATTATTATTGGACAGGAGGCAGTTTGCAAGATTGATCAAAGTGCAAAGAAAGATGGAAATGATACAATAAATAGACAATTTAGTAATGTAACAGTAGTGTGAATGGGATTTAAATCCAAGACAATACAGTAAATAAACAATACAGCAATCAAACAGTATAGTGTAATTGAGAGAAAACCTTCCAGAATGAATATTATTGTAACATATTTATATTATTACATGTATTATTGCACAGTAGTTATGGAAGTGGTTATGAGCCACTGCGTATAATGTATAATGTCTAAATGTGCCCTGTAGTGAGCTGATAGGTCTGAAAGAGGAAAGCTCCAGTGTTCAGTCTCTGAAAGACGAGTTCACCCAGCGCATTGCTGATGCTGAGAAGAAAGCTCAGTTCGCCTGCAAGGAGCGGGACACCGCCAAGAAGGTAAGACTGGAGCAAAATTTGTTTTACACATTATCCTCTCACCTTTAATGTAATGGGTTTAAAGTTTTCTTTTTTAGAATAGATATATGAGGCTGGCGTAGCTAGTAAGTAATAGCAGCTAGTAAAAAACACCAGTCAAATGTTTTTGCACTCCATAGGTCTTTACCTGTGGATAAAATAAAACTTTCCTTCATAAGCTGGAAATAATATGTAACAGTGCATGTCTTACATCCTATTACCGGGGTGTGTGGTGAGTCCAGTTTTAGACTGTCCTTTAACTTTAACTTCAGTTTTGGCTTTTTGGCTCAGGGTAAACATTGTCCACTGTCTGTGTTTGTGTAATTATTATTTTTAATTCAGGAAATCAAGAGCCTTAGAGAAGAGCTGTCTACGAGATTCAACTCAAATGAAACCCTCGAGCTGATTAAAGACAAGGAGGAACAGATCAGAGGCCTTCTAGAGGAAGGCAAGTACCAAATAAAGCTCTCTGCTTTCCTGATTTCATCAGATTAAAGTCCTGGGCCCATATTCACAAAGCTTCTTAGAATTCTCTGAGAGCTCCTATCTTAGCCTAAAAAGTCCTATCTGGGAGTCTTAGACCAAAAGTGATTTAGAAAACTTCTTAGAGCA
>JBBPCW010226710.1:0-15098 GCA_037974425.1 Phenacogrammus interruptus
GTGTGTGTGTGTGTGTGTGTGTGTGTGTGTGTGTGTGTGTGTGTGTGTGTGTGTGTGTGTGTGTGTGTGTCCGTCTGGGTGGAGTTTGGCTCTCGGGTTTCCTCGAGCTGTTCAGACTGAGTCTGTCTCTGAAAAGCCTCCACACTGCAGTTGTAGTGAATTCATATGTGTGCATTAATATACTGTTACTAACTCCAAGTCCAAGCACTTCATTCTCAGTTAAAGCTACTAACTGCCGCCCATTAAGGCTGCTGTCTTGTTTAGTGTGGCACTATTACTAACACCATTGTTCTTCTTAAGTTATAATAATAATAATAATAATAATAATAATAATAATAATAATATTATTATTATTATTCCTGCTTTTTGGAGGCAATGTGTGTTATTGGGAAATGTGCCTCAGAGCCCACCTTGTTGCACTTGTATGCAATTTATCAATAACATGATCGTATTGATTGTTTGAAAATGTGTGGTATTTGTGGTCAAATCACCTAAATAATGTTTGGTGAGAGACAACCGGTGACAGTGTACATGGGACACAAATGAGAGCGATAATCAGTCCTGCGTGGCTAAAGACGCAGCAGGCTCATAAGCAGCCTTTAAGACACTCAGATCAGTTATGAAAAGAAACAAGCGTGATTCTGTTTCTTGCTGTTAATTAAAAAGTAATCAGCCCCTCAATGTTTGTTACCTAGCAAACTGCTAGCCAGCACAGATAGCCAATTTTAAGCTGTATCTTAACTTTTCTAGGTCAAAAACATGCCAGAAGGACAGAAAAGCGTTGTAGTGTGACATGTCCCTCATTATCATCCATGCACTGTTGGTAAAACTGTGTTTCTTTTCGAACCTTAATGGAGACTAAAGCGCATTAGATGGTCGGTTTTGCTGGACAGCAAGTTTACTCTCTATCTCGGCCACACCATTTCCAAAATCTCCCATAATGAAGTGTTTAAGGTGTAAACAGGTTCAGAGCAGGTTTGGTGTGAGACTGTCAATTCCGGAGAACCTTTGTAAGTCAGAATTGTTCACAGTGGTGGTGAATGGAACCAGATGTCGGCCTCTAAAAGTTCCCTAACTGAACATAAAAAAGTTGGAGGTACCAGAACGTAGCTGCTACACCATAAGTAACCACCTAGCAACACCATAGTAATAACCCCAGTTACCTTAGCAACTGTGCAATCACACAGTGCATGTTCTTGCATCTAGTTTTATTATTCTACTCCAAGAAACATGAATACAATTAAACTGAAAAGCACCCATTTTCAGATGAAGCATTTAATCAGAAAAAAGCATGAAACATGGAATCTTACATGATCATAAATTAGCTTGTTATAGATGTTAAGAGTGTGAAAAATTAAGCTCCAGTTTATAGTGCTGTAGCTGTATAAAGGCTGTAGATCAACAAGGCGTTTCTGACACGGCCGAGGCCCTGCAGTCATCCTGATCAAGGACGTCATAATGATTTAGGACGCAGCACCTTCATGCATTTCTTTTTATTAATAATTCCCTTTGGTCGTGGGCCAACCTGCAGCAGGAGGTCGGAAAGTGCTGTATTTGCACCCTCTAGCCGTGGAGGGAGGCTAGTGCAGCATCCCACGGCCTTGCTCTTTGGTACCTATTTTGCTTAAGAAAAAAAATCAATCTGAATGGGCCAAAATATGCAAGCTGGTGTGAAGAGGAGCAGCCGAACTGTAAAGATGGATGGTTTGGAACAGAAAAGAAGATGTAATATGTTCTTAAAGACAGGGAAGACGAATCGCTTTAACCAGTGGATGAAAGGCTTTGCTAATGACCTGAGGATATGAATGAGGTGTGTTAAAGCTGGAAAAACAAAACATGTTGCAAAGGAATTCCATGAGTAAGAAATAGGGATGTGCAATTGATTTGCAGGTTAACCAACTTGACCAAGATTGAGAAACATTGGTTTTAAGGTAACTGTGTATACACTATAGCATACATCTTAGTATCCTGCTAGCGAGAATCCAGAACAATTGTTGACTGATTCATATCTTATCTGATTAATTCAGACATAATTGATGGATGTTGGCACTCAGACTAGGAGGCCACTGTTGGGATTCCTTGCATTAAATAGTGAAAACAGAGTTTCCTACACGTATGACAGCATGTTCCCAACTGAACTAGGCTCAGCCTACCACACATAACTGTTATCAGTTGAATCACAGGTTCAGGTACCAAAACACCAGATCAGGACTAATCTGCTGAGATTAGCAGTATAAACTCATTACTACAGCAAGCACTGAAAAATATTATTTTATTCAATAACATGTGGAGCAAATCAGAAATATAGGATTCATTAACATTTCTCTTTTTTAGCAAGAGCCCCCTTCCAGTTAAAAAAAATATTCTATGAATCCTCACAGGCTCCAAATCTTCAAACATTTGAAACATTAGACAAATATGAACCTGTTAAATAAACAATAGCATGTGGGTAGTTTAGAATAAGCAGATGACTTAGTATTGAGGTTAGGGATGATACTTTATTTATATAGCTACGTTTACCACATTATGCTTTTATGCTTTTCTGAACGTATGAAATTTGTACAGTTCAGATTTTAAAAAGCCCAGATTGTAAAAAGATTGTGAATAAATGCAAAATACAAAGTGTGATTTGCTAAAACTGTGGTTGTTTCTAGGTGGTTGCTATGATGTTTCTAGGTGGTTGCTACAATGTTTGAATTGGTTGCTATGGTGTTGCTAGGTGGTTGCTACAATGTTCTAATCGGTTGTTGAGGTATTGCTAGGTGATTACTACAATTTCAATGTAAAAACATTCAGGGGTGGTAACAGTTTTTGCCCTTTAGCCAGATTTGAATCTACAAACTACAAAAAATCTACTGACATCTCAAATCACTCTCTCAGTACATCTCACCCCTCCATACATGTATTTTTAATGATCTATATGTATGTATACATGGGCAATTAATTGTATAATTAAATGGGCAATTTTCAGACGCTGTCCAAGAAGTGTATGTACCCAAACATTTATACCAAGAGAGAGAAACCAGGGAAAGAGTGTGCCTTCAGCCAGGTTTGTTCCTAGAATGCCCAACGCCCAACCACTCAACCACGAAGGGAGTGGGGGTGTGTACTAAAAGCATATATAAAGTGTCTATAAATGGTTGAAACGTGGAGGCGTGATGCAGCAGAGCAGAAACTAATTTGAAACCTCTCTAACTAACGCAGACAGATCGTTTCCTTATTAATAACCAAAACGACAGCTACAAATGCTTTTCATTCATTAAAGTACAGCCACTGAGGGCTGAATGTAGGCATCTTGTGCACCCAGGAAGAGCCTTTGCATTTCTCAGATACTCCTGACCAAAGTACTGTCCCCACACACTGCTGCCCGGGTGCTGTGTAGGTGGGTGCCCACACTTCCGTGCTGTGGTGTGTTCTCATATGACACATGGACCCTTTACACTACATGATCAAAGATCTGAACTAAATAATTAAGGAGGTTTGTCCCAATTACACACTGTCCTAATACCACTAACTATATACTATGTACTAATCTAACAATATGAGATTAGCATGTAATCTCATTTGCATAGTATTGTGCGATTAGCTTTAGTATTAAGTGTGCTACTGGGACACACCCTGTGTGTTGTCATGAGCTGAATGACAGTTTATTCTGTAAAGCTTGTCTAAACTAGCAATAGTAGCTACTAAAACATTTTTTTAAAAAGTCTGTAAACAGTTAAGAGATACGTATATAGGAAACTGCTCATCTGTAGCTGCATTCTAAAGCGCAAAATATTACAGTTGAAGGCAGCTGTTTTTAAATAAAAAAATACATCATTTGTGATGGTACTCTGATCCTTTCATTCTCATTCATCCTCCTTCCTGACAGCCTCTCGCCCACAGTGTGTGGTATAAGACGGATTCTCACCAGACGTGCCTTTTTTCGGCCAATTTTTTTTTTTGATTTGCGTCATGGGTTTTTGGAGGCGAAGCTATTGGTGCCAAACCAAACTGGCCTAATCTGCCTCTCCACTTTCACAGCGTGTATATAAAATAAATAAGTAAATATACATTTATATATTTATATATATGGGTAATCAAGTTTATATTAATATGGTAATTAATAATGAGTGCTGGGCAGGTTAACGCTTTTTATTATTTCTATAATTAATAATTATAATACATGATTAATGTATTGCGTGTTAACGCAGTTTTTTAAAATTATTCTTATTTTGAAAGTTCGTTTTTCTGTGCTCGACCGATTCACCTCACTCTAACAGGGACCCTCACTACTGAACATACTGACTGCTTCTGCTGCTCCTGTTTCTGCTGGTACCTGTTCAGAAAAATGAGAACAGATTTTAAAAAGTTAACTTGCAGTTGCTCGGAAGGTGCTTGATTAACTGTTCTGACCGTGGCTCTGAACCGTGGGCGCTAGTGTTCTGATGATTCATGCTACCCTGCCAAAAAATGCTCCCTTTAAGTTTATACAGTTTATAGTCAGTTTATAACTCTGATAATGATGAGAAAGATGTGGGGAGCACTATAATGATTATAAAGCTGTAATGATTCTGGCGCCCATGCTCTGGACTGTGAGGGTAACTTGTTTTTCTTTAATAAACCAGATAAATCGTGAATGCCCTGCAGCGACCAATATACAGAAATATTTGATCTGCAGCTGTTTAAAGGGAACACTGCTGTTAAAAAGCTCCTTATTTTTTTTAAAGTGTTTGCAAACCAAATGTCATTGCACTTATGTTCATATAGCAGTACTTTTAAAATAAAAGTACACAATACACTACTTTTTAATTCATCATTGAATTTTGCGCATAACCATGTGATTAATCGCAATTTAAAAAAATATATCTATAATTACCCAGCATTAATAATAATTCAATTGTAAATCTTAACGTAAAGCATTATGTAGGTTTTTGTAGATGCTGTGTGTTATAGTGATGTGCTGTCTTGTAGTTTGTTACTAGTTTCTTTTTGTTTTTCAGTGAGCGCTTCACAAACTCACAGTTTTCAGTCTAAAAGATTGAACATGATGAAAGACTAAAAGGCCTAGGAATTGTATAATAGCTGATGTACTTTTCAGTAGCGTTTATCTAAAAGATTTTACTGCAAAATTCATGGTCATTAACTGTCTGAGTTCAATGTAGTAAATACATTTAAGCATCTTTACTGTCTACAGTTTACTTTTTTACATTTAATATAGCTGACGAGTGATGTGAGCTTTTATCTCAACAATGAGAGTTATGGTAAATTTATCCTTAAATCATCACACACTCAAATATTTATGCCTAGGCAGGAATTTTAGGAAATTACAGACCCGGTGCCATGACCTCTGTAGTAGAACTAATATAAGCTCACTAGAAGAACACTCTTTTGGACCCCCTGCAGTTGGCCAACAGTTCTATGTGTGATGTGATGACTGGCCAGGGACCAAATCATCCCACTCTGTATGTAATACTGTTCTTCTAGAACGGCTTCAGAACTTTCCCAACTCAGCATGCCTGCTCATGGGTCACAAGCTTCCACACATGCAGGTGAACATCTTATCAGGTCCCCCAAGGATGTGTACTCTACCCAATTTTCTTCTCCATGTACACAAATTTACATTTATGGCATTTAGATGCTTTAATCTAAAGCAACTTCCATTCCCTAACTACAGGGTACAGTCTCCCTGGAGCAACCTGGGATAAGGGTCTTGCTCAGGAACCCAGTGGTGGTGTACTGAAGGTATTAGTGTTATTAGTTAATGTGTTATTGTGTTAGTATATGTGTTATTAGTTAAACATTTTTTTAACATTCATAAGTACGTTTAAATGTAGATTTGACTTTTAGATTTTTGTCTCTATGCTGATTACCCATAACTTCAAAATCACCTCCCTAATATTGTGTAGCCCCCTTCATGACTCATTCCTGAACAATTTTTGCAATATGGCATCCAGCTGGAAGAGGCCACTACCATTAGGCTATAATGTTACCATGAAGGCAGCAGTGTTTGGGTCGGTGGTACGTGTCAAAGCAACATCCACATGAATGCCAGGATGTAGAGGTTTCCCAGTCGAAAGCCTCTGCCAGCTTGACTACACCCACACACTTGTGTTTACATTTATTGAAACTGGAGGATGGTCTTATCCAGAAAAATGTTGATGGGTGATTTGTAGTGAAAAAAGAAAAAAAAAATACTCATACTCACAAACCTAGAATGAAACTATGAGCGGTTAGATCTTTGTTTGGGTTTTTTTGGTGACGTTAGTTATGATGTACTTTGTTAGCTGTGTTAGTTTAAGTCATAAATGTAGGTGCTGTGTTCCTGGCTGATCACTGCTTCACTTGCTGAATGGGTTAAATACAGGGGAAGAATTTCATGCTGTTCACACTGTGGCTGTGGTGTGTTCACGTATGACAGAATGGTCACTTTCACTCATTATCCTAAGTGCTCAGTAAAGAGGTGGGACTTCAGTCACTGTTTCTAATGGACAGGGGAAATTGGTCTATAACTGAGGTGCCAAAACTCAGAATAGTCTTTATACCTGTGGTTGGGGGAGTCATGTTAGGTTGTGCACAAATAGGTTGAGCTGTGACCTGTGGTTTGATCATTGCTGATAGGTAAGTAGGGGTACATTTTTTGGTTTTGTAGGCAAGTATTAATATTTAAAATGTAATGTGAGCAGCCACAGGAAGCCAGTTAAGTGTGGAATGAGAATTTTGGGGTGTTTAAGGCCAGATGTGCTGCAGCATTCAAAATCAGTCGTAGAGGTCTGGTGGCCTTCAGAAGGACACTAGCCAGGATTAAGTTACAATTAGTGCAGTCTAGGGATGACTAGTTACTGGATATGTATCTGGGTAGCATCAAGGGAGAGGAATGAATGGATTTTCCTGATATTATCAGGAAGGTTCCTGCATGCAGGAATGGTTATAAATGTGAGATGAAAATGAGAGCTCCTCATTTAAAATAATTTCTAGATTTCTTGCTTCTATTGTGGGAATGATGACAGCATTCTCAAAAGTGATAGCAATATCAGGTTTTGGGGATGTATTACCAGCTATAAGCAGGAGCTGTGTTTTGCTGGGATTGAGTTTCAGCTGCAGTCATCCAGGAGGAAATGTCATTCAAGCATGCAGAGACCCGGGCTGAGATCTGAGAGTCACAGGGAGGAAAGGCGTGGATGACTTGAGTGTCATCAGTGGCAGGAGAAGCCATGTAAAGATATAATATCACAAAGAGAGTGAGTGTACAAGGAAAAGAAAAGGGGGCCAGGCATAGAGCCCTGAGGTACACCAGCGGTGGGTCTTTGTAGGGTAGACATCTTTTCCAAGACACCTGATCATTCTAGCCCTTCAGGTAGAACACAAACCACTGCCAGGCAAACCAGGAGGATCTGAAGACAGTATTAAAATCTGCAGAAAGATCTGGAAGAATTAGAACTAAAAACAGTTTTGCTTTTTTTGTCAGTAAGATGCTCGTCACTGTCTGTTAATACTGTAGTTTCTGTAAAATGTGCTACTTTGAATCCAGACTGGTTAAGGTCTTGAAGAATAGTTTGGGATCAAAATAGGTGAAGTTGGTTGCATACAGCATGCTCTGGAGATAAAGGAAAGATAAAATGCTGGTTTGTAGTTGTTTACATCGGTGATGTCTGGGACAGACCTTTTTGGGTTTGGTGTGAGTATTGATTTGAATGCAACAGGGACAAAGCCAGTTCCCATGAAGCCATTTATTATATGAGTAATACAGGGGAGAAGATCTGAGGATATGATCAGAATCACAGGTGACGGGATAAGATCAAGTCCGGATGTGGAAGGATTGCAAGATAATCATGGGAAAGTGGTGTAAAGTAGGCGAGTAGGCATTAAAGAGACCTGAGCCCCCAATACTCTTTGAACCTGTGGCTCACTGCTTACTAATGACTGCATACATCCCACAAAACCTGCTGGTGGAGATGCTCAAGCCCTGTCATCTAACCATCACAATTTGGCCCCTGTAAAAGCTGGCCATTTTCCTCTTCCAACACAAAAGTATCATGAAGTGACTGGTTAGTTGCTGCCCAATGTTTCCTCTTGACAGGTACCATTCTAACATAAATAATCAATATTAGTCACGTCACCTGTTTTAATGTTGTGCACTTCCACACAGTTTCACTTCCACACAGTTTCTCTGTACTTTTTCCACCTGTGTGTCGAACATTTTCTCTTTAAACCATCTATGACGACTAAGTGATAAAAATGTGTCCAATGTTGGATATTTCTATAAATAATTCTTACCAAAAAAAATAACAAACTTCTCACAAGAACAATTTATCTCAGCTCTCTAGGCCATGGTGCCATATAAGCTTTCAGGAGTGTGTATTTTTACATCTTCCATCTGGTAACCATGGTGACAGAATAACACATCTTAATTATATAAGCGTTCTTTTGTGGATCTATTCTTTCTCCTCTCCTCTCCTCTCTCTCTCTCTCTCTCTCTCTCTCTCTCAACTCATCTGCTATTGTACTCCCACTGAGTGGCTGTGGAAGCTCAGTGTCAGCCGCCTAAACCTCTGGAATTCTCATCCAGTTGTGGCTCAAATCATCCAGGTCTTGTGTCATCCTCTCCAGGGTTTATGCCTGAGGTAGTTTTCTTGTGGGTCATCTATTACAAGTGCCCACCTTTTTTTCTCACTATTTTCCCATCTTTTTAACCTTCCTTCTGTGTTTCATTCTTATGATGTATGAATGGATATGCCTGTGTATGGAAGGAAAATAAATGTTGCCACTGGAAACAAAGAGAAAAATAAATACACCAAAAAGATACACCAGTGATCTTATGTATGTTTGATGTAATGACTTATACCCAGCAATCAGTTTGTTTTGCTGCAAACTACAGTGGATATAGAAAATGAACCCATTTGAAATATTCATGTTGTTGCTTTATAGCTTGAAGTGAAGACACACACGCACAAAATATCCTCAATGCAAAGTAATGCAACATCCAATATATTAGGGCAATCTCAGAAAAAAAAAATTAAAGAAAAACAGAGAAATGGATGAAGGATCACCCCTATGTCAGTACTTTGCTTTAATCACTGCTTTGATATGCTTAATCACTGTCTGCTGGTATTCTTCTCCACCAGCTTGCATCTAGACTGTGCGCAATACTTTTCTCCCTCAGACACTTGTGGTAAATTTTGCTGCGTACTTTGGTTTGTCATGTTGGAAAGTGAACCTTCTTCCCATGGACAACTTTCTGGCAAAGGCCAGAAGAAATTGACAGTATTTTTACACCTTACATTTTCCCTTCTATTCGTGACAAGTGACAAGTCTATGTACTGGAATGGCCCGGCTGGTGGAATGGTCAGGTGCCCCAATACTTTTGATCATCATCTTTTGTAGCGGCGCTAGTGCTGCGCAAAAATGACTCAGCGTTGATGCGCAAAAGTTTTAGCTCCGCGTTGGGGAAGTAGAGTGGGTGAAGTTTTCTGCTGCCTGAGCTCAGTTTGAATGAACAGTGATGTCGAAACTGAAGAGGAAAAAACTTACAGCTGTGGAGAGCAAATGTGAATCAAAGTTGGTGATAAGAGATGATCAGAAGAATGTGTGCAGGCCTGAGGGCGCTTCAACCAACAGGACCTGGTAAGATGAGTGTAAAATAGCTTGCATTAGAGCTTTCAGCATACACTATATGGAAGAATGTATTGGGACACCAATACATTACACCAACAGAGGCTTGAATGACATTGCATTCAAACACATAGACTATTATATGGAGCTGATCCCCTTTTTGCAGCTATAACAGCTTCCAGTCTTCATCCTCTCTTCAAACCCGATAAACGGGTGTCCTAATGCTTTCGTCGAGTGTGTCAGTCAACACAGTGGGCACCAGATTGTGCAAAGTCTGCACATGACACAAGTGATTAACGATTATCCTGCATTATATGTTATGCTTTACTTAAGTTTCTACCTCTCTGTTGTGTAGCACCTCTGCTGGCAGTGGGCCTTGGTGGTCTGCAGCTGATCTAACAGAAGTGGAGAAGCTCTGGGCTCTCACCCTGCAGGATTTCTGTCCAGCAGCTTTCAACTCTCCTGCCATGACATCCTGCGTTCCCGAGCTACCACAGCCCCCTATGGTATATCACTGATCCTTATGGCATCACATACCTGCCCCAGCCTATTTACAGCATAAATCTGCTACCTCTGCATCAGTGTGATGAGACGCCTGACCACTACCCCAACACTACCCCGACTTTAATGATGTTGCATTCAAATACAAAGACTTGAATATGGAGTCGGTCCCCCTTTGCAGCAATAACAGCTTCCACTCTTCTTGGAAGGCTTTCCACAAGATTTTGGAGTGTTTCTGTGGGAAGTTGTGCGGGCCAGTCAAGTTTTTCCACACCAAACTCATCCAACCATGATGCTGGAATAGAAAAGGTTCTTTCCCAAGCTGTGTTCACAAAGCCATGGCGTTGTCCAAAATGCCATGGTATGATCGAAACACCTGGATCCAATAATTATGAGGTCTGTCCCAATACTTTTCGTCCATTGTGTACCTGCCTCAGCCTTTTACAGTATGAATCTACTACCAATGCAACAGTATGACTTTACGGCTCCAAGATAATTTATCTACTCCAGCCCAGTTGTGGTATGACGTAAATACCACATACGCTCACAAATTTCCTACCTGTCGGACTAATAAAGGGTTATCTTATCTAACTAACATTGCCACTGCAAACCTTTTGCAGAAAGACACAGCCCCCTACCTCTTCTTATACCTCTTCTAATCTTCTTATAATATGACCATTCTTATAATGTCATGGCATGAAAACCTGTTATTTACATTATTTTACATCCACATCAGCTTTACACTATGATGATACTGCACACACCTTATGCAATGGCACAACTGTCATAGGCTGTTTTGTAGTACTTAGTATACATTCCCCTATCAGCATCCTGACACAGACCATCGCCATATGGCTTTACTACCACAGCCCCCTGTTGGTGTGATGTCACTACCACAGGCATTTGTGAAATCATATAATGACTCCAACCCCTTACTGGTTTGAGTGCTGCCACAAGCTGTTATTGTATGAATGTATTTCCTCTATTCACACAGACCCTTTCTTGATAATTGTTGCAACCTGTATTACTACTACAACCCCTATGGAGCTGTAGCACATTGATTTCACATCCACAAAACCCTATAGCATGATGTAAATACCACCACACTCTTATAGTATTATTACTGTACCCTATGGTAAGGTGTTAACTGCAATCTTTGCATTATCACCATGATCTTAAACATTGAAGAATTTTAGGTGATTGGTCTGGTGTGTAGATTTCTAATGTTAATATGAAACTCAAATACAAAGTTATTGTGCAGTTTAAGTAGTTCCCCGTTTGCTTTGGTACACTATCTGGTCAAATGACACACCTGTTTTTCGGGGTTTGGGCTAGAGCCTTTGCTACCAGTGAAGGGCAAACTTAATGCTTCAGTATACCAAGACATTTTGGACAACACCATGCTCCCAACACAGTTTGGGAAGAACCTCTTCTCTTCCAGCATGACTGTACCCCAGAGCACAAAGCAATGTCCAAAAAGACGTGGTTGACCGAGTGTGATGTGGAAGAACTCGACTGGCCCACACAGAGCCCGGACCTCAACCCCATCCAACACCTTTGGGATTTCCTGGAACAGAAATTGCGAACCAGGCCTTCCTGTTCATCATCAGTGCCAGACCTCATACATGCTTTACAGAATGAATGGAAACACATTCTCCCAAAAACGCCAAAATCTTGTAAAAAGCCTTCCAAAAAGATTGGATACTGCTATATGTCATGAAAGTCCCTGTTGCTGTAATGGTCATGGACCCCAATACTTTTGTCCATTTTGTGTATCTCTGGTGTTGCTAGGTGTTTGTTAGAGTAGTGTCAGGTGATCCTAGGTGGTTGCTAGTTTGGTGTTATTATATACACTGCGCTATTGATTGGGTGCTGGTAGTGCTACTAGCATCATGCTGATATAAGTAGGGTGATCATACATTTGCCTGCCATTGTTTCCTAAGGGGAAAATAATCAGGAAAAGGTTGCTATGCAAAAACCATGCACTGAGAAATCCAGATTTTGTGGGCTGATACCTGGAACACTCAGAAGTAGAAGAATACTTAGTCAGATTAGTCAGATAAGAAAAGCACAATTACTAAGTAATATTTATATTTGTATTACATATTAGTAGATCTTGGGGTACATTAATAAATGAAGAAAGGAGAAAGTGAATGAGTCAGGCAGCTCCTTGTTTTAGTGGGAGTAATAACTAACTGCAGCTTGGGCTCAACCATCTGACTAGAACAATACTCTGATGAGGTTAGACTAGACTACTGCTTGTCGCTACAGAAGCAATAGATTTGAGTCTAGAAGATGAAAAAACAAAGTCCCCCCCCCCCAAAAAAAAAAAAACCTCACCAAGAAGGCTTTTTCCTCCTATGGCTCTGGCTCTGTAACAGTGGCTGTCAATTAGCGTCAGAAGCTGAAGGCTTTCTAAGAATGATTGGCAGGTTTGGTGGGGGGTTTCCACGGAGACAGGATGATTGACAGCACAGGGTGCTGGCTAGCTGCCAGTGTGCGTATAATGCAAGCTTGGCACTTCTAGATCTTAAACAGCCCCAATAGAACTCTGAGACAGAGAGACAGCAAGAGAGACAGGCAGCCGGTTTCTAATGAGATGTAGCGGTCAATAAATTATTCACTGCAGTGTGGATCTGTAACACACTGGCTGTGGCATAATGGTGCACATGCAGGAGGACTCCATTCGTCTGTTCAACGGAGACTGTAAAACATGGTTATAATGCACAACCTCCTAAAAAATTGCTGAACCTCTTGTATAGATCGGTGTAGGTTACTGGAGAGACAGCAACAAATGAGTGGAAGGTTCTCTTTACCACATAAACTATAGCAGTGTTTATTGCTGCACATTTCTTTCTATGGAAGATCACATTTAAATTCAAATGACTTCATAATCAGCTCACAGGATGGATTCAGTGTTGGGAGTTCCCCAGTATAATAAAACCCCAGACCCAGTGGACAAGCTAAATGTCATAGACCGTAACATATTTATGAACTGGGAACAGACCAGTTTGAATAAACGTAGGCTGTTGATGAGTAGCTCCTGGAATTGAAGGGTCAGAATAATGAAAAATACAAATTGACTTAAAATTTTCTTGTTTTTTTGATCTGGCGTGTAAATATACCATTCACACCCCAGGCCATACAGTTAAAATATGGAAACTAGGGTGCTGTTTTGAGTTTGTTGTTCTTGTGATCTCTCAAAAAACAGTTGAATTTACATATAGCCACCCATTCAGCCTACAGTCAGTGTCCAGCCTGCCAGAACAGAGCCCATTTACATATATCAATCTGTTCCTCACTCGTCTCTTACCCACTAGAACCTTGTTTATTTTGACCTTCTGACAGAATGGTATATGCACTAAATGGACATAAGTATTGGGACACATCTGTTTTTCAGGGTTTGGGATGGCCCCTTACTTCCAGCGAAGGGCAGTCTTAGTGCTTCAGCACGCTCCCAACTTTGGTGACACAGTTTGGGAAGAACCTTTTCTTTTCCAGCATGACTGTGCCCCAGTGCACAAAGCAAGCTCTGTAAAGACATGCTTGAATGATTTTGGTGTGGAAGAACTCGACAGGCCACACAGAGCCCTGACCTCAACCCCACCCAACACCTTTGGGATGAACTGGAGTGGATATTGTGAGCCAGGCCTAGTCATCCAACATCATAAATGCTCTACAGAATGAATGAACAGAAATTCCCACAGAAACTTGAAAGCCGTTCAAGAAGAGTGGAAGCTGTTATAGCTGCAAAGGGGAACCAACTCCATATTCCGGTCTATGTATTTGAATGCAATGTCATTAAAATGCCTGCTGGTGTAATGGTCAAGCATCCCAATACTTTTGTCCATATAGTGTACTTCATAAGGCATTTTTTCCTGCTTTTCTAAGATAGCGTATTTTATGAGCTCTGCACATTTTGTCATGTTTTTTCTTTGTTTTTCAAACCCATCAGAGAACTCGGGAAGAGAAGTCGACAGAATGGCGCTGGTGTAGTCTGGATGAAGAAGTGAGTGAACTTCCAGTTCTAAATGAGCCTCAGGGCTGCATCCCAATCCAGAGTGAACAACACTTCACTCTTAATGAAGGGAAGCAGCAGCCTGAAGCTTCTTCAGCTGTGCAGTTGAGTCAAGCAAGAAGTGAAGGGCAAACACTGACCAGTTCTCAACGGCACCTAGAGGAAAATCAAAAGAAAAGTCTCGGGGATGCCTCATTATCATGGAAAGTGACTGGAGAGCCCAACTCGTCTGAGGATAGACAGTGTAAGTGGGATGGGAGCACGTTTTTAAAGAGAACTGGTAACTCTGGAGGTGCAGGAGCGAGAAGGAAGCTTGGTCCTCATGATGAGCCACAGACATTTGGTTCCCATGGTGATGGATCAGATGGCATAGTACCAACGTGCCTGCAAGAGGCAAAGTGGGTAGGAAGCGAATCTGGAAGAAGACCTGGATCTGGATTTTCTACACTGGAATATGACAATAATGCTAAAACTAGTACAGCAAGCGTAGGGTCTAAATCTGGAATTACAGTGTCTACTAATAGTAAAGTAAGAACTGGAGTAAGAGAAGCATCAGGATCTGGAGCTTCTAGCCTGGAGAATGATTTTGAATGTAGACCTGGGACGTCCAAAGGAGAATCAGGAATAGCAGAAGCAAAACTCGAGTGCTGTCCAATGTGCCTGATGCCGTTTCCTGCCAGGTGAGATGAATTCTACTGCTTTTTTTTTCACTTAATCAGTTTTAGTACAATATCAAAGAATCGATATAAAAATATATAATAATTTTAAAACATGTATTTATTGCTTAGACATTTACAGTTTTATTTGTTATTTATGTTTATATTTACTGTATGTTTAGTCAGTGTTAAATAAATGTTATGTTGAGATCTCATGTACTACACAAACAGAGGGAAAATGTGTAAATATTGGCGAAAAAAATATCGGCAGCATATATCGGCCATCGGCTGACCCTGACTTCTACATATCAGCATCGGCTTTAGAAAAACCC